>JAKCPB010000933.1:0-222902 GCA_021442155.1 Cymbidium sinense
CGCCTTTATCAGAAGACAGCCCATAAGCACGAGATCGATATGATGTTCTTTCACTTCCTCCACCCATCACCACCCTGCCTTTCAAGTAGGATCCACCATCAGAGATCCTCAATCTCTCCCTCCAACACCTCCGCCACAATCCTCCTGCTGTTCTCCCACATCCATAACCACCTCTACTCCAACAACCACCTCCAGATCCACCAGCACCTCCAGATCCCCCACCACCACAACGATAACTGCCACCTTCGCCTCCACCATTAGATCTAGACTGAGCCTGGTTGATTGTGATGTTCTTACCGTTAAGGTTTTGCCCATTTTTAGGGTATAGGTTTAGGTTTAGGTTTATTAAGTATTAGGGTTTAGGGTTAGAGTTTAGGGATTAGGGTTTAAGGTTTACAATTTTTATAAAAAAAACCCAAATGATTTCATAACAAACAAGAAATTACCAAATCAAATAAGACATTATCCTCTATTAACTAATATAATAGGATTAAATAAAATGCAATTCAAAAATTGACAAAAATAGTATTTCGCAAAATGATTTAACTCTAAGAGTCAATAAAATTTGATTTTATAGAAGTCCAAGAAAGCTTAGTCGAATAAGCTAAAACACATATCATCATCAAATTCCTTAATAGGCTCTTCCTTCTTCTCTTCCACAATAGCAGCCGGAGTAGCAGCAGCAGCAGCAGCATCCGGCGCAAAAGCCATAGTAAATTTACTATGATCCTTCAAATACGGCTTACACTTCTCGACCTATGCGTATGTGTAATCAGTGGCAATCACGATGGTGAGGACATTCTTGTAAGTGTTGATGAACATGTGGGGCACTGCAGCAAGGGTGGGATAAGAGATGGCTAGTGAGAGAGAAGTGAACATTGAAAGGACTGCCAAAAACTTCTTGATGAGATCATCTTCAATGAGGTCAAACACCTCAGGACTGAACACCAAACCATCACCAAACATAGACTGAACGACAAGGCCATAAGGGAATGGCCTAATGCCCAGCTTAATGTGGAGAGTAGCCTCTAAGGATCCCAACTTATCGCCTTTTTAAATTAGCATAACTGGGGTGAAAATTTCAATAGTTCCCTTATTGATCTTTGTTGGGATGTTGAGAACCTAGAAAAAAGAAGTCTGTGAAGGATCCAGACCAATGTTGCCTGAAGGAACCACAACATCAATAGGCGCAATAAGACCAACATGGGTAGCACAACCAACTTCGTACTTCACAACCTCTTCACTGACTTCTTTAAGATCACCTTTGATAAAAATTAGCTCAACCAGGGTTTAGGGTATAGGGTTTATTATGGTTTATGATTTTAGGGTTTAGGGTTTAGGGTTTAGGGTTTAGGGTTTAAGGTTTAGGATTTACAAATTTTTATACTTTAGGGTTTAGGAATTTATAGGCTTTAGGGTTTACAATTTATGGTTTAGGATTGCAGGTTTAGTGTTGTAGGTTTAGGTTTTAGGATTTAGGGTTAATTTTAGGGTTTAGGGTTTAGGATATAGGGATTAGGGTTTTTTTTAAAAAAAATTAAGTAAAGTGGTAGGTTTAGATTTATTTAGTTTATTTATTACTTATTTTAGTTTAGTTTATTTTTTATTATCATTTTTTTTTTTATTTTTAGTTTATTTTATTTTAGGCTTTTATTTTAGTTTATTTTTAGGTTTAGGTTTAGGTTTAGGTTTATTTTAGTTTTTTATTTTATTTTATTTTGTTCATTTTATTTTTATTTTTAGGTTTAGGTTTATGCTTTTTATTAAATTTTTTTAGGTTTAGGTTTTAGGTTTTTATTTTAGGTTTATTTTTTAGTTTAGGTTTAGGTTTATTTTTAGTTTATTTTATTTTATTTACTCTAGGTTTAGGTTTATGTTTAGTTTAATTTAGGATTAAGTTTAGATTTTATTTATCTAGGTTTAGTTTATTTTAGTTAAGGTTTAAGTTTATATTATTTTAATTATTTTATTTTTATTTTATGTTTACATTTTTTTAGTTTAGGGTTTAGGATTAATTTTTTAATTTATTTTTAGGTTTATTTTTTATGTTTAGGTTTTTATTTAATTTTTATTTTATTTTATTTTAGGTTTTTTTTATTTTCATTTTACATTTAGTTTTTATTTTATTTAGGTTTAATTTATTTCTTTAGTTTAGTTTAGGTTTTTATTTATTTTATTTTAGTTTAACTTTAATTTTTTAATTAATTTTATTTTTCAATTTAGGTTTAGCTTTTAGTTTAGGTTTTTATTTTATTTATTTTTAGTTTTTTTAATTTATTTTATTTTTAGGTTTTATTTAGTTTAGGTTTAGGTTTTTAGGTTTTTAGGTTTAGTGGTTTAGGATTTGGGTTAGTTTAGGGTTTAGGGTAGTTTTTTATTTATTTGTTTTGTTTATTGGTAAGGTTTTAGGTGGTGTGGTCAGTTTAGTTTAGGTTGTAGTGGTGGATTTAGGGCTCAGGGTTTGGTTTAGGGTAAGGTTTTGATTAATAAACCCGGTAGGTTTAGGTCCATTTAGTTTATTTTATTTATTTTAGTTCATTTTTTTATTTTATTTATACTTTGTTATTTTATTTTTTTTAGTTTATTTATTTTAGTTTTATTTATTTTAGTTTAGTTCTTATTTTAGTTTATTTTTAGATTTAAGTTTAGGTTTATGTTTATTTTTAGTTTAGTTTTATTTTAAGTTATTTTTAGGTTTAGGTTATATTTATATTTTAGTTTAGGTTTAAGTTTATATTTTATTTTTTTAAGTTTTAGGTTTGGTTTTTTATTTTAGTTTATTTTAGGTTTTATTTTTTTTAGTTTAAGTTTATTTTATTTTTAGTTTATTTTATTTTATTTAGTTTAGGGTTTAGGTTTAGTTTATTTTAGGTTTTGGTTTAGGTTTTAGTTATTTTAGTTTATTTTATTTTATTTTAGGTTAATGTTTATTTAATTTTTTTATTTAGGATTAGTATTTATTTAGTTTTAGATTTATATATTTTTCTATTTTTTAGGTTTTATTTATAAGTTTATTTTTTTTACCTTAGGTTTTTATTTTGTTCTTATTTTATTTTATATTAGGTTTATTTTATTTTTATTTTATGCTTATTTATTTTATGAGGTTTTATTTAGGTTTATTTTATCTTATAGTTTAGTTTTCATTTTATTTTATCTTAGTTGTTTTATTTTATTTTATTTATTTTAGATTAGGTTTGGGAGTTATCATTTTTAGGTTTATTTATTATTATTTTCTTGGCCTTTATTTATTATAGGTATTTTAGAAAGGTTTGGGTGGCCCAGGGCCCAGGTCAGGGTGGCTCTGGGTTGATCATGGCAGGTCTAAGGCTCAGGTCTGGCTCAGGGCCTTGGTGTTTAGGGTCAGGGCTCAGGCTCAGTGGTCCGGGTGGCCTAGGATCTGAGTTTTAGGCCTGGGTTTGACATCAGTTTTGTGGTGTGGTAGCTATGGCTCATTTTTTTAATTATTTTGGGTCAGTGGCCCAGGGTTTTCTGGGGTGTAGGTCCAGTGGTCCAGGTCCAGAGTGTAGTGGTAGGATCTAGGGCTCACGCTTAGTTTTTTAAATCAAAACCAACACATTTTAGGCATATTTAATTTATTTTTATTATTATTTATTATATTTATTTATATTTTATTTTATATTTATTTAGTTTAGTTTATCATTATTTATTTTATTTTAGTTTATTTTGTTTAGGTTTTATTTTAGTTTTTATTTTATTTTAGGTTTAGGTTTTATTTTTATTTTATTTTAGGTTTATTTTTATTTTAGGTTTAGGTTTAGGTTTTTTTTGGTTTATTTAGGTTTTGTTTTTTAGTTAGTTTAGGTTTATTTTTAGTTTATTTTATTTTATTTAGTTAGTTTTAGTTTTGTAGTTTTATTTTAGGTTTACATTTATTTTATTTATTTATAGTTTAGGTTTATTTTATTATTTTATTTTAGGTTTAGATTTTTTTCATTTAGTTATATTATTTTTTATTTATTTTAAGTTTTATGAATTTATTTTTTTTAGGTTTAGTTTTATTTTATTTTATTTTAAGTTTATTTTTATTTTATTTTTTTTATTTTATTTATTTTTTTCATTTTAGGTTTATTTTACTTTTAGTTTAGTTTAGGTTTTATTTATTATATCTAGTTTTATTTTATTTTATTTTATTTTATTTTAGCTTTAGGATTGGATTTAAGTTTTAGTTTATGTTTTATTTTATTTTATTTTATTTATTTAATATAGCTTAGGTTTTATTTATCTTTTTTAGGTTTTTATTTAGCTTGCTCATGTTTAGTTTAGGGCCTGTGGTTTATTTAGGGCCCAGGGATATTTAGGCCTAGGGCCCAGGAGGCCCAGGTGGGCTCAGGCCCAGGATTTTAGGGCCTGTGATCAGTGGTAGTAGAGTGTCAGTTAGGTAGTAAGTGCATGTGGCCTGGTAAAGTGGAGGTATCTTTTATGAGCAAACCCAGGTTTAGGTTTATTATTTATTTTATTAATCATTATTTAGGTTTATTTATAATTAATTAGTATTTTATTTATTTTAGTCATTTAGGTCCAGTTTAGTTTATGTTTATCTTTAGTTTAGTTTATTATTTTAGGCCTAGGTTTTATTTTATCTTTTTTAGGTAGGCTTTTTTATTTTATTTTATCTTAGGTCTATTTTAGGTTTATCTTTAGCCCATTTAGGTCTATTTTAGTACGCCAGGTTTATTTTAGCCCATTTTATCTATTTAGCCCAGGGCCCAGTAGTTATTACAGGCCCAGTGTTTTATCATCTTAGTTAACCAATCATAGTGCAGGCCCAGGATCATCTTATTTTATATACGCCCAGGTTTCATTTTGTGGCCTTTATCTTATCCAGGCTCAGGGCCTGGGTCAGGTTGGGATTCCATGCCTCAGGTCTTGGGGGGGGTCAGTGATCGGGTAGGCCTCAGGGGCCTGATCTAGTTGGCCTAGCGGCTCAGCCATGCCTAGGGCCTGTGAGCCCAGTAGCCCAGTGTCAAAAGCTCATAGGGCCTGGGGCCCAGCATCAGGCCTTAGGGTGTGGCCTGTGGTCGGGGCCCAAGAGCCCAGGGTAGGGCCCAGGTCAGTGGTGGGCCAGGATCCAGGGTCTGTTAGTGGCTCAGGGGTCATGGTCAGTATTTTTTTATCTTTTATTTAGAGTTTGGTGGCCCAGGGCCTGTAGCCCAGGGTTTGGGCCCAGGTTAGCCCAGGGTTCATATTTATTTATTTATTTATTTATATTATTTTATTTAGGTTCATTTTATTTTATTTATTTTAGTTATTTATTTTAGTTTAAGTTTATTTTAATTAGTCAGGTTTAGGTGTTTAGTTTTGTTTTATTTTATTTTATTTTAGTTTAGGTTTAGGTTTTATTTATTTTATGTTTATTTTATTTAAGATAGGTTTTATTTTATTTTAAGTTTAGGTTTTATATTTTATTTAGGTTTATTTTGGTTTTATTTTTAGTTTAGGTTTAGGTTTATCTTAGTTTATTTTATTTTATAATTTAGGGTTTAGGTTTAGTATATTTTAGTTTTTATTATCTTAGTTTAGTTTAGTTTATTTTATTATGTTTATTTTAGTTTAGGTTTTTAGTTTAGGTTTAGGCATTATTTTTATTTATTTTAGGTTTGTTTAAGTTTATTTTTAGGTTTAGGTTCCATTTTATTTATTTTATTTTATTTTTATTTTATTTTATTTTATGCTTAGTTTTATTTAGATTTTGTATTTTAGGCTTATTTTATTAGTTTATGTTTTATTTTTATTTTAGTCAATTTGGTTTTATTTTATTTTATTTTTAAAATCAGGTTTAGTTTAGGTCAGTTTAGTTTAGGTTTTAATTTTATTTTTTATTTTTAATTTAGTTCAGGTTTATTTATTTATTTATCTTTAGTGGTTTATTCAGTTTAGGTTTTTTGTGAGCTCAGGCCTAGGCTCAGGCCTAAGTAGGCCTGTGCTCAGGGTCAGGGCTCTATGCATATTGGCCTATTTTGATCTTTATTAAGTTTTTATTTTAGGGCCTTTTTATTTAGGGATTGGCTTATTTATTTTGTCAGGTTTAGTTTATCTTTAGCCTTTTTGGGCCTAGTTTATGTAGCTCATTTAGGGTTATCTTGGCCTAGGTTTTAGTTTATTTTGGGTATTTATGGCTATTTTAGTGGTTTAGGTTAGTTTATTTCTTTTAGCCTAGGGCTCATCTTTATCTAGCTGGCTCATTTATCCTGCAAGTACTCAGGCCTTATTCAGTGTCAGCCTAGCCTAAGCCCTTTCTCAGTTTCAGGCCTGTTAGTCAGCTCAGCTGGCCCATGATCTGCCTTGGCCTGGGCCCAGTGGCCTTGGGCCTGGCCAGTGACTCAGGGCTGCAGGCCCAGTAGGTTTGTGGCTCAGTGGCCTGGGCTGGGCCCAGTGGCCTGTGTTTCAAGTGACTAGGGCCCAGTGGCCCAGTCTTAGTGGCCCAGTGCCCAGGCCTAGGCCTGGCTCAGGGCCTCAGGCCTGTCAGTGGCCCAGGGTCTTTAGGCTCTATCATGGTTTAGGTCATGGTCTTTATTTTATTTTAAATTTTAATTAAGTTGTTGGTAGGTTATTTAGTTTAATCTTTATTTAATTTAGTTTATTTTATTTTTATTAGTTATTTATTTTATTATTTAGCTTCTATCTTAGTTCATTTTTTTAATCCATGTTTAGTTTAGGATCATTTCAGTTATTTATTTTATTTTATCTCAATTTAGGTTTATTTTATCTTAGTTTAGGTTTTATTTTATTTTAAGTTTAGGTTTTAGGTTTTATTTTAGTTTATTTTAGTTTTATTTTTTTTAGTTTAGGTTAGTATGTAGTTTATTTTATTTATTTTAGTTTAGGTTTAGTTTATTTATTTTGTTTAGGTTAGGATTTTTTATTTTTTGTTTAGTTTACTTTAGTTTCTTTAGGTTTATTTTATTTTATTTTAGGTTTAGGTTTTTTTTTAAGTTTAGGTTTATGTTTTTTTATAGCATTTTTTAGTTTTATTTTTTATTATTTAGGTTTATGTTTTATTTAGTTTTTTATTTTATTTTATTTTATGTTTATTTTATTTTATTTTAGTTTAGGTTTTGTTTAAGATTTAGGTTTATTTTTTATTTTTATGTTTTATTTTTAGGTTTATTTTTTTAGGTTTTAGGTTTTATTTAATTTTTTATTTTAATTTATTTTAGGTTTATTTTATTTTTTATTTTTTTAGTTTTTATTTTATTTAGGTTATATTTTTTTTATTTTTGATTTTTTATTTTATCTTTATTTAGTTTTTTTTATTTTATTTTTTCTTTAAGTTTAGGTTTAGCTTATGTTTTTATTTGATTTTATTTCTTTATTTTATTTTTTTTTGGTTTTATTTATTTTATTTTATAATTTTAGTTTAGGTTTAAGCTTATCAGATTTAGGCCGGGGTTAAGGCTCAGGGCCTGGGCCCAGGGTCTGGGCCCAGTGGCCTGTGGCCTGTGGACAAGTATCTGGGCCCAGTGGCTCAGTGGCCCAGGGCCCAGGGGATAGAGGTCTGGGCTCAGTGCTCTGGGCCCAGTGGCCCAAGTTTAGGGCCCAGGGCCCAGGAGTGGCCCAGGCTCTTATGGCTCAGTGGCCTGTGGTCAGCCCAGTATTTGGGTGCTTCTTATGATTTAGGTTTTGGGTGGTAGGTTTGTGGGTCAGGTCAAGTAGGTTTTATATTTTATTTATTTTAAATTAAGCAAACCAAATGGTTTAGCTTTATTTAGCTTATTTTATTTATTTATTTTTATTTTATTTTATTTTATTTATTTTTATTTATTTATTTTATTTATTTTAGTTTTTTTTATTTTAGTTTATTTTAGGTTTAGGTTTAGTTTAGGATTATTTTTTAGTTTAGTTTTATTTCATTTTATTTTAGGTTTGTCATTTTATTTTATTTAGGTTTATGTTTTTATTTTTTTTTTAGGTTTTATATGGTTTTATTTTAGGTTTATTTTAGGTTTTATTTCTTTAAGTTTAGTTTAGTTTATTTTATTTTATTTTATCATTTAGTTTAGGTTTAGTTTTTAAGTTTAGTTTAGTTTATTTTAGTTTAGTTTATTTTAGTTTAGGTTTAAGTTTACTTTATTTTTTATTTTGGCATAGGTTGTTTTTTTTAGGGTTTAGGTTTTATTTTATTTATTTTTGGTTTTATTTTCACTTTTCATTTTTTAGGTTTTATTTAGTTTTATTTTATTATTAAGTTTATTTTTTTAGTTTAGTTTAGTTTATTATATTTTAGTTTAGTTTAGTTTTATTTTATTTTAGGTTTGGTTTATGTTTAATTTATTTTATTTTGTTTATATATGTTTAATTTTATTTTTTAGGTTTAATTAGTCTGGGTTTATGTTTTACCCTTTAGGGTTTTAATAAGGCCTGTGGGTTTAGTGGTGTGGCTAGGGTTTTGTCATTTGGGGTTTAGGGCTAGTGGCTCAGTGGTGGGTAAGGAGGCTAGTGGCACATGGTTTTAGGTAGAGTCAGGGTAGGGTAGGGTTTAGGGCTCAGGTTTAGTAGGTCCGTGCCTTAGTAGGGTTTTCTTTTTTTAAACAGAGAACAAATCCAAATTCAACATTTCTTTGTTATTTATTATTTAGTTTATTTTGTTTATTTTAGTTTATTTTTTTTACATTTATTTATGTTTAATTTTATTTTATTTAGTTTAGTTTATTTATTTTAGGTTTATTTATTTTAGATTAGGTTTTTTATTTATTTTTTTTAGGTTTATGTTTAAGTTAATTTTAGTTGAGTTTTATTTTTATTTTATTTTTAGGTTTAGGTTTTATTTTATTTAGGTTTAGGTTTTTTATTTTATTTTTAGGTTTAGGTTTTGGTTTTATTTTAGGATTATTTTAGGTTTTATCTTTAGTTTTGGTTTAGGTTTATTTTAGTTTATTTTATTTTATTTAGTTGGGGTTTAGTTTATTTTAGGTTTAGTTTGGTTTTATTTATTTTTAGTTTATCTTAGTTTAGGTTTAGTTTATTTTATTTTATTTTATTTTATTTTTTATTTTAGGTTTAGGTTTTCCTTAGTTTGGGGTTTAGTTTTATTTTAGGTTTATTTTTTGTTTAGGTTTATTTAGTTTATTTTATTTTATTTTTAAGTTTATTTTATTTTATTTTATTTTTATTTTTTATTTAGATTTTATTCCATGTTTATTTTATTAGTTTAGGTTTATTATTTTATTTTTTTTTTTATTTTATAGTTTTATTTTAATGGTCCAGATTAAGTTGTTTTAGGGCCCAGGCCTGCCTCTCTGGCCTCAGCCCAGGGCCCAGGGCCTTCCAGGCTGCTGTGGCCCAGTGGCCTGCCAGGGCCCAGGGCCTCAGATCTACAGCTCCATGTCCTCAGCTCCTTGTCCATCAGGTCAGTCAGCCTCCTCTCTCAGGCCCAGGCCTCAGTGGCCTCAGCCCACATTGGCAGTATCTTAGGGGCCAGGGCCTCCTGGGCCCAGGCCAGGGCCTGTGACTCAGGCCTAGCTCCTTGGGCTTGGGCCTCAGTGGCCTGTGCCCAGGCCTGGCCTGTGCAGCCCACCTCCAGGCTCAGGGCCAGGGCCTCTCTTAGGGCCCAGGCCTGGGGCCTTGTGCCTCTCAGGGCCAGCCAGGGCCTGTAGCCTGCAGGCCCAGACCCATCTCCCTGAGTGGGCCTGTGCCCAGGCCATTTAGCCTGGGATCATCCATCTTTAGCCTAGGGCCTCTTATCCCCAGATCATCTTTGGGCAGGGCTCAGTCTAGCCTCATCTAGCCCATTCTAGCCTCATCTCATTGGGCCTAGGGCCTCATCTTTATCTTTGGCTCATTCATTTATCTTTATCTTTAGCCATCTGTCTTATCTTCAGGCTCATCTTTTCTTTGGCCTTTACCTCAAATCTAGGCCTAGGGCCTATTTTTAGCCTTCATCTTTACTCAGTTTTATTTTAGGTTTATTTAGGTTTATTTTATTTTTATTTTAGTTTTATTTTTAGGTTTATTTAGTTTAGCTTTTTATTTATTTTTATTTTATTTATTCATTTATTAGCTTTTTATTTTAGGTTTTGTTTTTTATTTTTATTTTAGGTTTTTTTTTATTTATTTAGTTTAGGATTATTTATTTTATTTTAGTTTAAGGTTTATCTTTTAAGGCTTAGGTTTAGTGTTTTTTATGATTTGGGTTTGGTTTTAGGTTTAGGGTTAAGTTTTTTTAGGTTTAGGTTGTTTTTTTTTTGTTTTAACAGAGAACAAATTTAGATTCAATATTTCTTCTTTTTGATTTCCTCAACCAAGTTACACACTAAGTTTTCTAAGACACAAGCAATGACATAGATAAAAAATGAGCATGCATAGAGTAAATCAAAAACCCTAAATAACTAGAACCTTCTCTACTATAAAGACACAATTCCATGAGCAGTAGATCGGATCAACCGTTATTTAGTTTTTTTAGTTCCAATCAGAACCACCTTGGCCTCTCCAGTAGCGGGACCCACCATCATATGCCCGATCTCTCCCTCCATCACCATAATGGCTGTAACCTCTATTGCTACTCCCACCTCCATGACCACCACTGCTCTGACCACCACCTCCATATCCACCAGCACCTCTAGATCCCCCCACCACCACTAGATAACACACCTCTACCTTCGCCTCCAGATCTACTCAAGTGATGCCCCTACTCCAAGGTTAATTCTTAAGGTTTGGGTTTTATTTTAGTTTATTTTTTTAATATTTAGTTACTTTGGTTTAGTTTATTTGGGGTTTAGGATTTAGAGTTTAGGTGTGGTTTGTTTAGGGTTTATGCTTTAGGGCTTAGGGTTTAAGGTTATGGTTTAGTTTAGTTTAGGTTTATGGTGTAGGTTTAGAGTTTATTATTTAGGGTCATTGTAGGTTTAGGGTTTAGGGTTTAGGATTTAGGTTTATTATTATTATTTTAAATTAAGCAAACCATAGATTAGGTTTATTTAGTTTATTTAATTTATTTTTATTTATTTTAATTTTTTATTTAGTTTATATTTATTTTAGTTTAGGTTTTTTATTTAAATTTTTTTAAGTTTAGTTTAGGTTTATTTTTTTAGTTGAATTTATTTTTATTTTATTTTTTAGGTTTAGGTTTTATTTTTTATCTTTTTGGTTAAGATTTTATTTTTTATTTTTATCCTAAGAGCCTAATTGTATCCAAGCCACACATTAAAGCATCAATCATTTAAGAAATAATGAAAAGCAAGCAGTCCTAATGCATAATGTAAACATAACATCAAATAATTATATAAACTATCATAAAAGAATAAAAGGTATGGTACCACCGCATACAACCCAATGAGAGAAAAGATGCAGTAGCTCTACCCTTATACAACCCGGAATATGAAAGAGTATTTATAATTGTATTAAATGCTATTGGGGTCTTCTTTCTTATCTCCATTTTTGAGGTTCCTTCTTTGATTTGAATGGTGCTTGCTTCAAAGGCATCATGTGGCACCCCAAGATAAAGCATTCGCCACTCATCCCAATCCCCCATAGCACTAATCCTAATTCCTATTACAAAATTACATTTATGTGGGAAAAGTAAATCTAACTATACCAAAATAGAGGTTAGCTAAATATACATAATCCCAAGCAATTGTATTTATAATTTTGTCTTAGCCCCTACACATGGCTAAATAAGCCCAAGCCCTAACTTGGATTATGCTTAAGGATTTAAGCAACCTACAAAAAAAAAAGCATTCACATTTATTTTAAGCATCCCTTAAGCATAATCCCTGCAAAACATGATTCTAATATTGGCCTATCATCCATATGAAGCATACATCCTAACATCCAATCTAAAATAATACATCATAAAATAAAACATGCATCACATCATACATCGCCTAACTTAGAGCTAGAAGTGGTGACTTAATTCTAATGTGTGTATTAAGGTGTGGTAAGTCTTGTTAGGCATTATTATATTTTCTAAGTGTAGAAGGATTCAATTTAACATGAAAGGTTGATTTCACTTAAAGTAGTTTAATTGATTTGAGAATTTTAATTTGTGTTTTCTTTTATTTCATTTGATTACACTTAGCAACTACGTGTTATAAAGATAGGAAAAGAGGATTGGCCTCTTTCATCTCTGCCTTAAGTCACTTTCTAAAGTATATTAATCTGATTTAGTTCTCTTTAGTGATTGGCTTATTAAATGATTTAATTCATCCTAAGTTTAGGTTCACTTTAAATAATCCTATTCAAAATGAAAGCCATATTAAGATTAATTTAATTGAATTACTACCACGTGGCCTATATTAAATCATTCCTTTCCATCACATGTAACATGTGTATGATTTAATCCTAAGTGTATCTATACATGCAACATATTTTAGCACACTTAAATGATGAATCTATGTGTATGTTTAGAATTTATATTTTATTTGATTGAATTATTTAAACATATTAATTTAAAACTTTATCCAAATTCTTATACAAAAAGGACATAAGATAGGCATGTGCCATTGTTAAACCAGGAAGTGAGGTAATGAAATGAACCCCTTGAGCTAGCTAAAGCCTCGATTGAATGTCTAGACTATATATCTATTTGTAATCAAACATATGTAAATTTGTATACATGAACATAGGAAGTAAGCTCCAAATCATATGGCTAATTAATTCAACCACTTAGTCAATTATGAATGCATGCAATTTTAATGTAAAATAGGATTTTCATTCAATAATCACATATACATATACATGTACAAAGATATAGGCAAGTACATGTCATTATTAAATGAGGGAAGTGAGGTAATCAAATGACCTCTTTGGGGCTAACTAAAGCCTCAGATCCCTGGATGTCTACTATATACTTGCTTTTCTTGGACACACATGGATGTATACATAAATGAGGGAAAAGAAAACCATGCAAAGAATGTATATGTTTTTTTGATTGAATCATCTATATATATGAATTAAAACTCTATCCAAATTCTAATGTTGAAATACATAGAAAATGAAATCAAATGGGTACATGCCATTGTTAAACCAAGGAAGTGAGGTAATCAAATGACCTCCTTGGGCTAGCTAAAGCCTCATGTTCTGGGATGTCTAGACTATATACCCATTACATTCAATCTTATATAAATCAACACATGAATAGAGAAAGAGAACTCAACATTCATACACCTAAGTTATAAGCACATTCATTTCTTATGTATTTATAACTAGCATCATAACACATTATTAATCATTTATAAACTTTTGCAAAAAAAAAAAACATTTGGATTTACTAGTGATAATGGCCACGCATATATTAATTTAATTCAACACATGCAAGCTTACCTAAAGGAAATCAATTTTATTTTACTAGATTTTGAAAAGATGGATGCATGGATTCAAATGACATACTAAATTTAACATGATTGGAAAGAGACAATGAAATATAAGCTGATTCATTCAACCAAACTAGTTCTTAAGGAAAATCAAATCAAATAAGATTATTTCAAGCAAACCAAAGCTTCTTTTAATTAAGTTTTGGATTTGATTTGATTTAAAGAGGAGAAGAGAAATCATCACTTGCTATTTTAAACCCATTCCCACATTAGTGATTTGATTTAATTTAAGGAAATATAATTAAGTTGATTTTATGGGTTAATTAAGTTGAACCCTAGTTAGATGAATTAATTACCCTTACCTATGTCACCTTAAAGTAATTAACTAAATAATTATGAGCCAACATGATATGCATGGAAAATAAACTTGCAATGATCCTAAGAAATAAAAGGGGCCTAATGCAATTGGCTCATGATTAATAGTTAATTAGATTAAGGGACTTAATTACTCTTATGGTTTTCACACATGTGGACTAACCATAATTCATTAAACTCTTTAGTTATTAAACACCTAAAGATGTACTCCATGATTTAATTAATTAAGGTCCGATGTGATTATGATTTCAATTTGATTAAGTGATTTAATTAATTAGTTAAATATTAATTAATTTCATTTTAAAAAAGGGTGAAATGAACTTAGTGAAAGGGGTCCAAACCCTATTCCTTAGTTCACTTTCT
Source organism: Cymbidium sinense (assembly GCA_021442155.1). Classification (NCBI taxonomy): domain Eukaryota; kingdom Viridiplantae; phylum Streptophyta; class Magnoliopsida; order Asparagales; family Orchidaceae; genus Cymbidium; species Cymbidium sinense. The sequence goes on from JAKCPB010000933.1 coordinate 14,007, forward strand.
ATTGAATAATGATTAATAAACTTAATTAACCATTTTACTACTCTTCATGGAATTAATTAATCATTAATTAACTTAAAATAGTTGTTAAGATTTAATTAGTCAATTTTTCTAATTAAGTGAGCAATAAATCCCAAGAAAATCATGGGAGGCGTACATCATCCCATTAAATTAACCCACAAAATTTGAGATTAATTGCTCAAGTAATTAAGGAGTAATTAAGCTAATTAATTTTGTAATTATATTATAACTACTATTCAAAATTAGTTAAGATCATTTTAATTAATTCCTCTCAAATACCATTAAAATGAGTATTTATTTGTATTTTATTTATCTATGATTTTAAAAGTTTATTAACAATGATTAAATAAATTTAAAAAGCCTAATTATTATCATATGGCACAACATGCGGTGCATTTTCCACATGCCATGGATTGGCTACTTAAAACTTATCGACTTAGGCCTACATGGCGTGGATTTTTCTCGCCGCCATCCGATCTAAGATCGATGGCTATGATTAATCCCACAACTTAATAGATTAAATCGATCAATCTATTGGCTCTAATCATGATGTCCATTCTCGATCATGCAATGGATGGTGATCTATCATCAGTGAGGAAGAATGGAGTCCATCCATTGCTCACTTAATCCAAGCTTACCCGAAGCTATCAACTCCAAAAGACACCTTCACGACATCGATCGGAGGGGATCCAATGGTCATGATCACATGAGATGTTTTTCAAAAAAGTCCAACCCATTTTGGGATTGGTTTGGAAGCATACCTCAGGAGCTCAAGATCGACACTTGAATGATTGAGGAAGCTTCATCTAGTAGATGAAGCTGAGTAGCAATTGGATCAATTCTTTGATGTTCACTCAAAAGGCCATGAACCTATGATTTGGAGCTCGGCTTTGATCGAAGTCCCATCTCTAGTGCTCAAGAAGCTTGGGAGATTATACATTCTTGCTCGACGAGGCCTAGGGAAGGTACGTTCAAAGTTAATTTGAGTTTGATGGATAAATGGGGAAGTTAGGTCAAAAATGGGAGTGTCCTATTTCTGACAAAAGGAATGGCATTTTCTATCGAGGAATGAACTTGAGCTTAGGGAATGGCTCTAGTGCTCATCTGGGTAGCTAGGCCTGAGGATTGATTTTGTGTGTGTGTTTGAGTGGAAATGATAGGTGTATACCCCTTTCATCTTGATCAATGGTGGGTTTGGCTTCTAATGGACCAACCATCTCGGGAGTTGGGTGGGTGGGAGGAGGTGAGCTCGCTTGGTTGGTTGGTGTGAGGTGGTCCAAGGAAGAATCATTGGTGTCCTATGGGTTTCAAATGCTCCAATTGGGAGGGTGAGGTGATCTCACCTCCCATCGATCATGGCTAACCCAACCACCCCTCGTCAAGTTGGCAAGGTCTAGTGCCTAGTGGACCATTGGGAGAGTACCAAGTGGCCAAGAAATGGAAATGACCACTTACATCGAATTTTATCTCAAGTGATGCCTTTGACCCAAGGGTAAAATGATCATTTGGCATTGATTTAATTTAGAAGATTTGAAATGAGCCAAAAGTGGTTAGCCCAAATTTCAAGTCAATTGGAGTTGATTTGTTATGTTTGGCTCAATTTGACCTATTTAGGTCAAATTGGGTTAGTTGGGTCAAGTTGACCAATTGGTCAAATTGGGTCAAACCAAGGGTTGGGTCAAGTTAATATGATCATTTAGGATGTTTTAGTTTAATTGGTTTGGTTTAGTTTGCTTAGATTTGATTTTGGCTCATTTGAATTCATTTGGGTCAAATGGGTTAAGTTGACCAATTTGACTAAATTGGCCAAATTAGCTTGGGTTAGGTGTTGGTTTGCGACCAATTAAAGATGATTGTAGGCTTGGTTTCAATTAATTTGGATTTTGTTTTGATTTAAGCCAACTTGAACATATAAGTCACTTTGGGCTAAGTAGGTCAATTGGGTGAAATCATGGCTTTGGTCAAGTTCAACAATCAATTTGGAATGAACTTGAGCCATTGGTTGCAATCAATTTGGTTTATATTTTGATTTGACCCAAATTGGTCTTTTAGGTCAATTCAACATGGGTCAAAAGATCAATTGGGTTTGGTTTGACTCAATTGAAGGTCAAGTCATATTCAAATATTGATTTTGATTTGGTATGAATCATTGGTTTCAAGAGATTTGGCTTAGGTGCAATTTGGGTTCATATATGGTTAAGGGGTTGACTTGGTTTGACCAATTGTGATAATTGATCAACCTAGGGTGATCAACAATCATGATGGGAGGTTTTGATGGGCTTGGTTTAATCCAATTTGGGTAGGATTAAAAACTTGGCTCAAATAGGTCAAATTGGCCACTTTGGGTCAAGTGGACAAATTGGGTTTAGTTGGCAGTTTGGGTTGAGTTTGATTTAGTTGAGTTTATATATGGATTTGAGATTGATATATAAATTCAATTGCATGCTTGGGTTCAAATGAGTTTTGGTTCATTTGAACATTTTAAGTCAAAAGGGTTAAGTTTGGTTTGACTTGGGTTGATTTTAGTTTGGTTTTAGATTATTGATTTCATTTATATTTGTGAATATTATTGAAGGTATGATTGATTCATGAGAAAATCAATTGAATTTAAGTTTAGGAATGAAGGAATTTGGCTAAGTCCATGAGTTGGGTCATGTGGCTTAGGTTTGGATTTTGATTTGGTTTGATTTAGTTTTGATGATTTAAATGTATATTTCATTTAAATTTGTGAAGATGAAAAAATATGATTGATTTGTGAGAAAATCAATTGAGTTTGACTTGATTTGGATTAAGATTTGGCTAAGTCCATGGGATAGGTCATATGGCTTAGAAGGGTTTTGATTTAATTTGATTTAGTTTTATTTAGTTTTGATCATTTAAATGTAGATTTGATTTATATTTGGGAAGATGATTGAAGATATAAATTGATTATGAGAAAATCAAATGATTTTATTGATTTGGATGAAGATTTGGCTAAATCCATGGGATAGGTCATATGGCTTAGAAGGGTTTCAAGTTTGGATTTGATCATTCAATCATTTGGTTTTAGAATTTGGCTTTGGATTTGGATTTGAATTGATGTTTGAATTGAACTTGAGGTTTGGTTTGAGAAAGTGAACTGGATTTGGGTTGTAAGTAGGTGGAATATCCTAATCCCTAAGGCATAACCTAATTCTATGGTTAACCCTTCTAAGTCTTTAGGCTTAGTTAAGTGTTTACCTAATTGTTAGAAGTGTCTTATGACTGTGGGAAGTCTAAGACTCCTAAGTCTAAGATGGGAAGATTGAATTGCATTCCAAAAGTGAGGTCAAGTGCCTTAGGCTCCATAGTGGCCCTTGAGATAAATGATTGGAAGACCGCCAACTAAATACATCTTTCAACGCTTTGCTTGGGAGACCATGGATACATGAGAACACCATAGTTCCATCCTTTCTACATCAGTATGAAGTTCATGAGAGGTGGATCGCTACCAAAGGAGATCTCAAGCCATTTATAGTTCAAGGTCGATATATGAGGATGCGGCTTACTACCTCCGTCAAAATTAGCAAGTCTATTCTCGTAAACTTGGCCAAAGTCTAAAAATAAATGAAAAGAAAAATGAAAAAGATAAAGAAAGAGAAAAAGAAAAAAAAGAAATAGAAAATAAAAGGTAGAGGAAATAGACTTGGAGGAGGAAGTGGAGCTTTACATTAGATTCTACCCACCATTCATTACTTTATTTGAACATATGGATCAGACAACCTAACCTCCACCAGGTAGAGGAAGAGGCTAGTTAGGGTAGTCCTGGGTGGAAAACCTTTATTGGCCACCCAATAAAAGATATATCCTAGCTACCAGAGTACACTATCCATATAGACTTCGAGTCTAGTTCATAGGATGAGTCTTATATGGCTAGCACACTAGCCAACTCTTCTCAATAGTAGATTCCCTTAGAGGTGACACTTGAGCTAGATAATGATGAATACGGGCTCCAAAGCAAAGCATAAGTATATCAAAGTCTATATGTGAAACATTTAGGCATCAGTTGAGAACCTTAGCTCTAACCCACATTCCTCTAAAAAATTGAGGGTTTGGTAGGTAAAGAAGCCTCTAAGTCATCCGCAGGTGTGATAACTCAGAAGTTTTTTCTGGCAGCATCATCCTCAAGTCAAGAAGTTGATGTAGAACTTGAGGATGATTCATATAAAGATTTAATATAATTACCTTTTGATTAGTACTTGCCTTGTGTTCATAATTTAGCAAAGAAAGGGTTAATCCCACATACTTGGTCAAAGCACAGGTCAGAATACTTTTAAAGAATATGGAAGAATAAATGCAAAATCTCTCAATCAAGACTGGGACTAGGATTCAATATAGTGGGTCCAGTTGATGATGATGATTCTTAGTCATCACCAATCATTTGGAATCGATAGGTTCTTTTCAAATCACATTAACTCATATGAGAGTAACTTATGATAGATGACTTTGAAGTCAAAGATGCATTGCAGTTCAAGAAGAGATCAAGTCAACCATTGATGCAAAGATATCAACAGAAGATCCACATATATCAATTCTTTGTTGGATGAAATGATCAATGACTTAGTTAGATTAGTAAGTTTAGGACTACTTTGCATGGAGTTATGAAGAGATTCTTGGATTTTCTCTGATGTAGTCCATAAATAATAACTATTGCTAACCATATCAAGCTCCTAAGCGCGATTAGATAGAAACAAGGTCATTTATGAAGTCAAGAAACGATGATGATGGCTTCGAAGAAAAATATCTACTTGCTTGGTTGCATCATCCTAGTTGTGAAAAAGAATGGCCTCATCTTATGCAGTCTTCTCTTTTATGGATGGCTCATCTAGATATAACTAAATAAAGATGGCCCCGAAGATGAAATAAATAGTTCTTTTAGAACCCTGATCGAAATTTATTGCTATAAGGTCATGCCTTTCAGCCTTAAAAATGCTGATGCTACATACCAGTAGGCTATGACTCAAATCTTCGATGAACTCATTCATCATCAAGTTGAGTACTATGTCGATGATCTCATGGTCAAAAGTAGAGAAAAGGAAGACCATCTCTTTGACTTGAGAGTATTTTTTGAACAATTAAGATAATTTACCTCAAAATGAACCCCCTTAAGTGTGCATTTAGAGTAGCTTCAGGGAAATTTCTTTGGTTTGTTGTCCGACACCAGGGAATCAAAATTGATTCGGAGAAGAATAAAGTGATATTAGAAATGCTACTCTCTAAAGGTTTAACTCAACTCAAATCATTCTAAAGGTGGTTGGTTTATCTAAGATGCTTTATATCGAACCTATCGGGAAGATGTAAACCATTCTCAGCACTTACCAAAAGGACACCAAGTTCAAGTGGAATGATAAGTGTGAGCATGCCTTCGAAGACATCAAGCATTAGCTGATGATGCCACTAGTTCTAGCAGCCCCTATCCCGGGCAAGTCACTCAAACTTTATACTACTATGTTATATGACTCCCTTGGGGCTTTGTTGGCCCAAGCTAAAGCTGAAGGGAAGGAAAATGCACTCTACTACCTCAGTTGTCATTTAATTTTTGTTGAGGCTAATTATCCACTCATTAAGAAATATTGCTTAGCTTTAATCTTTGCATCCCAAAAGCTACATCACTACATGCTTCCTCATAAGGTGAACTTAATCTCTAGAATCAATCCACTACAGTATCTCATGACATGGCTAATGCTATCCAGACAGTTGGCATAATGGTCCATAATCCTCTCGTAGTTTGACGTTACCTTTGTACCCCTCTACATGATGAAAGGACAAGCGTTAGAAGATTTGTTAGCAACACACCCACTTCCTACTAACTCTCTGCTTAGTGATGATCTCCCCAATGAACAAATCATGAACTTATGGGATACTAGCATTCACCACTAAGAGATGTACTTCTTAAAGAGAAGAAGAACCACAATCTACTATTTCAGGAATGGTAGGAGTAAGAATAGTTCTCTTAACTCCAGACCATGATGTGATGAGATTCTCATATCATCTGTCCAATCCTTGCACCAACAAAAGCATAATATGAGGCTCTGATTGCCGATCTGGAGTTATTCATTACTCTAAGCATCCAGAATATCAACATCTTCGGGGATTCTCAGCTATTTATTAACCAAATCGCTGGATCTTATAAGGTTATAAATCCCAAGCTCCATCACTACCATAAGTACACCATGGAGTTGTTGGCACAAATCCCAGAGGTTACCATTTATAAGATTCCTCGAGGAGGGAACATCGTAGCGTATTCTTTAGCCAAGCATGCGAAGGAGTTGGCATGTTCGGATGATGAGTCCATATCAATAAAGGTCCAAAATAGACAAGTCTTATCCTTTATTGATATTGAACTCATAAAAAAGTACTCTCTTGAAGGGTAGGTTGCCATTGCCAAAAGGAGAGGAGTTAGATTGAGGCAACCATTCATGAATTACCTAAGTGAAGGAAAACTACCTCAAGAGAAATCCCAAGCCAATTAGATAGAGCACAAAGCACTTTCCTACACTCTTATGGATGGTGTCTTATACCGGTGGTCTTTCAATCATATGTGGTTATGTTGTTTAGACAAGCACAAAGCCAGTAAGATCATGACCGAGATACACTAAGGATTATGTGGAGCCAACTAATCCGGTCCGAAGATGAATGCCAAGATCAAGAGATTAGGATACTACTGGCAGTCGATGATCAAAGATTGCATGGATACGGCAAGGCAATGCCACTGATGTCAAATTCACGATGTGGACCTACACCAATCACCCAACATTCTACATCCTACATTAGCCTCATGGCTATTCGAGTGTTGGGGTACCAACATAGTGGGTTCGATTGATCCTCCTTCTTTTAAGGGTCATCGATTCCTCTTAGTTGCTACTGACTACTTTTCCAAATGGGCAAATGTGATTCTACTCAAAGAGGTCATAACTCAACATGTGCTCCAGGTTTTTAGGAACCATATCGTCTATAGGTACGGAGAGCCATGATGAATTATATCTGATAATGGTACTACATTCAAGAGCATTAAGATCAACAACTTTTTCTGGATATACAACATAGATTGGAGATATTCTACCATCAACTACCTGAGGGAAAATGGCTTAGCAGAAGCCTTCAACAAAGATCTCATCCAAATACTGAAGAAGACACTCGACAATAATAAGCGATAGTGGCTTGAGTAGTTAGTTGAAGCCTTATGGGCCTACCACACCACATATAGAACTCTAACTCAGTCTACTCCTTTCTCCTTAGTGTATGGGTTCAAATCCATTCTACCATTAGAAGTCCAACTCCCATCACTAAGGATAGCTTTGGGTAACAAGATCATAACAGAGCAGAATGCCAAGTTAGGGTTATAAGAGCTCAAAAGTTTGGAGGAGAGTTGCCTGCGGGCATGCCAAAACTTGAGTTGTACAAAGCTAAAATAATTTACGCTCACAAAAAGTTGGTGCATCCTAGAGCTTTTCAAGTAGGAGAGCCTATTTTAGTTCTAAGGAGACCAATTATTGCCCATCATAAGTTGGGAGGCAAGTTTGAACCCACTTGGGAATGCCCTTTTTCCATAGAGAAGGCCTACTTAGGAGGATCTTATCAGCTTATTAATCATAAGGGAGAGCACCCAATGCTTCCAATCAATGCGCTCTACTTAAAGAAATATTATAAATCATGTTTAAAAATAATTATCATTAATGAAAATTCTATTTTGACTTCAATCTCTTCCATGTTAATATTATTCTTGTTTACGAATTCACCATGATGTCTTTTAGAGTAGGTGTAAGGAACCCGAGCAATGTCTTATCCTTCATCGATACAACACAAACAAAAACTACACACAAATATATAAAACAAACACATATATTTTGTCTCGGGCTACTTTGAGTTGAGATAATGCCCCAACCGGCACTCACTAAGTCACTGCTCTAAGTCGGGCTGACGTGCTACCCAACTAATGTGTCACCCCAGTGGTCTTCATACTTTGGAGGATGTAAGTCTACCATGCTTTCCTTCCTTACTTGGCCATTGCACACTGACGAGCGCCTTGTTAATTTGGTAGGCCTTGCGTGGATGTAAGCTACCTCATGTTTCTCATTTAAGAGGATGTGAGTTTGCTATGCTTTCATCTTGGATTAGCCTTCGTACATTGATTGGGTTGAGTATATTTGAGGTTTAGGATAAGTCTCCTAGCGGCTCCTTCCCTCCTAACTATTTTAAGTCTGGGTCCAGTCCTTCCTCGAGGCTCCCCGCTTAGTAGTCGCTCTAGGTTAGATAGCATCTATCCCGCTGATGACAAACTATCTTGATGATCAGTTCTACTTGTAAAGTTGTAGGCCTACATGCTTTCTTTCCAGATTGATCATTTCACACCGATGGGTACCTTAGGTTGGTTGGTTCTCACTATCTTGATGGACACCACTCATCGATGGATACATCTTAGGTTGGTTGGTTCTTGCACCTTAGGATACACCACTGATAGCAGATGTAAGTCTGCTATGCTTTCTTCTTGAGTTTGCCACCATAAACCTATAAGCTTTCTTTTCCAGGGCTCAGGATAATGCTCGCAGCATCACCTTCCCTGTGGGCACTATATTTGGATCACATTCATTTCGACCCCATTTAAACACTGCCCGGGTTACTATCGAATTGAAAAATTCTCCTTTCTTAGTAACCACCCCTGTGGTTGGAGAATCCATCTTGTGATTGTGCAGATTCTCCATTGGTCCAGTAAATCTAAGATAGGTCAGGGCTGACATAGCCCCATTTAGTATGGTCCTACGCACACTAATAGGGTCCACACAAAAATATAAATAAAATATATATTCACTTGCAGATTAAGGGGACACCCAGCTACCTTTTCCTAAGCATGCATCCTATCTTTAGGGCAATGTCAACAAAACTCCCTATAGGAATCACCTAACTTCTCTTGAGTTGATATAAGTCCCTAGTGGCATTCACTCAGTAGTCACCCCTAAATCGAGTTCTATTTATTTTGCTACCAACATGTCACCCTAGTGGTTGTTCCCTACTTTAGAAGATGTAAGTCCGCTACACCTTCTTCATGGAAAAACCATTGCATACCAAAAGGAAACCCCTTAGGTTGGCTAGCTCTACCCCACGGCCAGTAGACTATCCCTTTAGATTTGTAAATCTGAGATAGGACAAGTTTGATATAGCCCCTTCTCAGTGGGTCCATTGCATACCAACATCGTCCATAAATTAAATCTATTAAATTTGATCGAGCTCACATCCCCAGTGGATATGCCCTCAATTCAAAATAAAACTAAACCAAACAAACCATATCAAATCACATGAAATTAAGATAAAATTAATCTTGACTACTTTTGAGTTGACATAAGTCCCCAGTGAAATTCACTCAGTAGTCGGCCTAGGTTAGGTTTGATTTGTTGTGCATCCAACAGGTCACCTCAGTGGTTATTCCTCGCATTGGAGGATGTAAGTCTGCTATGCCTTCTTGCTAGCACATCTATTGCACACCAAAAGGCAACCCCTTAGGTTGGCTAGCTCTACCCTGCAACTGGTAGACTATCCCTTTGGATTTGTAAATTTGAGGAAGGTTAAGGCTGATATAGCCCCTTCTTAGTGGGTCCATCACACACCGACAAGGCCCATACATTAACTCAGATTAAATTAAACCCAATATAATTTTTCCCAGTTGAGTTAAATTACACCCTTCTCCCTAGTGGAGCCCCAAATCATATATAAATATGTTAAGAAAACAAATTAAATTCAAAACCAACCTCCCTAGTGGAGCCAAATTAAACCAACTCCTCCAATAGAGTCTAAATCAAAGCAATCCAACCAAACTCTTATCTATAATGGATACATCTCCAAACAAATCTATGAAATCAAACTCAAATCCCAATCCCAGTGGATAGCTAACACCTTCCTTGGTGGAAGGTTCATATATGCATCCCTAGTGGACTCGAGCCCATATCTCTAGTAGATATGCCTCCACATCAATTAAAATAAAATAAATTAAAGTCGATTCGATCTTAACCCATGGTGGATTATAGATTTTTATCCCCAATGGATCTTCTTTCCAAAAATCATATAATCAAATCAAATTCAAACCTTATCCATAGCAGATTTTTTTATTCTATGCCATCGACATAGACCCCTAACATGTCATGTCCAATCCATGTGTGATCCCCTAGCGGATCTCCCTCCTTGTCCTTGACATGGAATTCTCATCAAATCTTATTTCTTCTCTTATTTCTTCAACCAAAAGCCTAACAATGTATTCCTTCAAATTACATCATCTTAACATTGTAATCAACATTTTATGATTTGTGATGGTGCAAGCTCAAACAAACTATACAATATCATGCTAAGAATAATATAGTGTGAATTAACAAACTATATTATATTGTAATATATGATGTTATACTATAATTTGCTATAATATAATATATTATCTAACATTAGACCTCATTAGAATCACTTAGAAGGAACAAATAACAAAATTTTCTCAAAATAGGAATAATGTTAATTTTTGATGTAAAATTGTTAATTTTGTTATTATAAATGGTACAAAATAGCATAATTTTGGTGTTTCTTCTTGGTGTGTGCCATGAATTTAGCCAAATTCTTCATCTCAACATTCAAATTAACATTTTTGTGAGTTTTGACCCAACATATTATAACAAAAGTTAAAATACTAAAATGTACCATAACATTTAGTAACACACCACCACATTCATATATATATGTGAAGTTATATTGTTATGTACATTATATTTTAATATGCTTTCATATAATATATTATCTTACATTACACCTTAAAATGAATCACCTTAAAAAAAATTTATAAAATTTGGTTGAAAAATGAACATTTATTTTGGATGCAAAATTCCATTCTTTTGATTAAATGACACACTATAGCACACCCCCAATGATGTTCTCTAAAGCTTACCTTAAATTTTACCAAATCCCATCATCTCAGCTTATAAATCAATATTTTTATGAATTATACTAGTACAAACTCTACTACATCATACTATAACAAACTAAAATATGCTAAACAATAAGTAGTAGTACATAATAGTATGCTATAATGCATGATGCTACACTATGTTATGGCATCCTATATTATAATACACTATAGCATATTATATTATATTATATTGCATATTATATCACAAGGGATTGCTTAAGATAAAAAATCATAAAATTAGTCTAAACAATAGAAAATTTTATATTTTATTCGTATCACTTACATGTTTAAAATTGAAACATATATTATGATGCCATGCTCTACCTATTATGAATTTGGCCAAATTCCACCATTTTAAAGTCTAAATCAACATTTTTATAAGTAATGCTTGTGTAGGCTCGATTGCATGATTGTAAAATACTAAACTAATTTAAAATGCACACAACAATATATTATGATATATGATGTTATACTATGCTACAACATATAATATTTATTTTGAACATAAAATCTTACTTTTTAGACTACAAATGGTGTAGCACCTTTACTACAACCTAATTCCCACTTTAAATTTAACAAATTTCATCATATGATTATTAAATCAATATTTTTATGATTTATATTAATATAGACTATAGGGAACAATACCATAATATACTAAAACATTTTAAAATATTATATAACATCCAAAAACACAACAGTACATACTCAAATATATGATGTTACATTATACTATAATATATGGTATTATAATATGATTTAGGGTTAGGGTTTAGGTTATTCAAATCTCTAATAGTCAAGGGAAAGTCTCATGAATACAATTTTTTTAGCTACCAAAACTATGTTAAGATTAGGTCATTCTTTGAGGTTTAGGGTTTAGGGTAAGTTTAAGGTTAGTTTAGGGTTTAAGGTTTAAGGTTATTTTTTGGTTTAGGGTTTGGGGCTTAGTGTTTAGGGTTTAAGGTTGTAGGTTTTAGGGTTTAGGGTTTAAGGTTTAGGGTTTTAGGGTTTAGGGTTTAGGATTTTATGGTTTAAGGTTTAAGGTTTAGGGTTTAGGGTTTTAAGATTTAGGGTTTAGGGTTTAGGGTTAGGTTTTAGGTTTAGGGTTTAAGTTTTAGTTTAGGGTTTAGGGTTTATGATTTAGGGTTTAGAGTTTAAAAATTTTTTTAATAGAAAACAAATTCAAAATCAACATTTCTTCTTTTCGAATTCATCAACCAAGTAGCACCCCAAGTTTTCTAAGACACCAGCGATGACATAGATAATAGATGAGCACCCATAAAGCAAATCAAAAACCCTATATTTGTAGAACCATCTCTAGTGTGAAGATAGTTCCATAAGTTGGAGATCGAATCACTCGTTCTTTTATTTCTCCAGTTCCCATCAGGCGCCCTCTCAGTAGTAGGATCCATCATATCTCGATCTCTCCACCACTATGGTTGTAACCTCCATTACTCTCCCACCTCCACCACCCTTTGCTCACCACCTCAATATGCACCAGCACCACCAGATCCCCCACCACCATTGCGATAATCACCTCCTCTGCCTTCGCCTCCATCTCTAGATCTAGACTAAGCTTAGTTGATGGTAATGTTCCTACTGACAAGGTTTAGTCCATTCTTAGGGTTTAAGGTGTAGGGTTTAAATTTTAGGGTTTGTTTAGGGTTTAGGGTTTGGGATTTAGGGTCTATGGTTTATGATTATAGGTTTTAGGGCTGAGGGTTTAGGGTTTATGGTTTAGGGTTTAGGGTTTTAGGTTTAGGGTTTAGGGTTTAGGGTTTTATTTAGGGTTTAGGGTTTAGGATTTAAGGTTTAGGGTTTAGGGTTTAGGCTTTAGATTGTAGGTTTAGGGTTTAGGGTTTAGGGTTTAGGATTTAAGGTTTAAGAGTTTTTTTAAAATTAAGTATAGAGGTTGGTTTAGGTTTATTTAGTTTATTAAGTTTATTTTATTTGAGTTTATTTTATTTTTTTATTTTTATTTAGGTTTATTTTTATTTTTATTTAGTTTAGTTTATTTATTTTAAGTTTATTTATTTTAGTTTAGGTTTTTTTTATTTTACTTTATTTTTTAGGTTTAGGTTTATTTTTAGTTGAGTTTTTTTATTTTATTTTTTAGGTTTATTTTTATTTTTTATTTTTAGGTTTAGGTTTAGGTTTTAGGTTTTTTATTTTAGTTTTGGTTTTATTTTTTTTAGGTTTAGGTTTATTTTTAGTTTAGTTTATTTTATTTAGTTTAGGTTTAGGTTTAAGTTTAGTTTATTTTAGGCTTAGGTTTAGGTTTTATTTATTTTAGTTTAGTTTATTTTAGTTTAGATTATTTTTATTTTAGGTTTAGGATTAGGTTTTTTTTAGTTTAGGGTTTAGATTTATTTTTTATTTATTTTAGGTTTATTTTTTAGGTTTAGATTTTATTTAGTTTTTATTTTATTTTATTTTAGGTTTATTTTATTTTTATTTTATGTTTAGTCTTTATTTTATTTAGGTTTTTTATTCTTAGGTTAGTTTTATTTTTTATTTAGTTTAGATTTTATTTATTTTATTTTAGTTTATTTTTATTTTATATTTTATTTTATTTTAGGTTTAGGTTTAGGTTTTAATTTAAGTTTTATTTTATTTTATTTATTTTATTTTATTTAGGTTTAGGTTTATTTATTTATTTTATTTTAAGGTTGTAGTTAGTTTAGGTTTAGGTTTTTAGGATTTTAGGGTTTAGGGTTTAGGGTTTAGGGTTTGGGGTTTAGGGTTTAGGGTTTAGGTTTTTGGGTTTAGTGTTTAGGGTTTAGGGTTTAGGGTTTTAAAGTTTAGGATTTTAGGGTTTATAGTTTAGGGTTTAGGATTAATGTTTAACTTTAGGTTTTAGGTTTAAGTTTAGTTTTAGTTTAGGGTTGTTTAGGTTTAGGTTAGGTTTAGTTTAAGGTTTAAGGTTTAGAGTTTAGGTTAGTTTATACTTTAGTTAGGTTTAAGTTTAGGGTTTAGGGTTTGAGTTTAGGTTTAGGAGTTTAGGTTAGGTTTAGGGTTTAGTTTAGGGTTGGGTTAGGTTTTAGGTTTAAGGTTTATGGTTTAGGGATTTTGGTTTAGGTGTTTTATTTATTTAAATTAAGTAAACCTGTAGGTTTAAGTTTATTTAATTTTTTATTTTAGTTTATTTTTAATTTTTATTTTGTTTAGTTTTTTTTATTTTAGGTGTATTTATTTTAGTTTAGGTTTTTTATTTTAATTTATATTTAGGTTTAGGTTTAAGTTTACACTTATTTTTTTAGTTTAGTTTTATTTTTTAGGTTTAAGTTTTATTTTTTATGTTAAGGTTTAGAATTAGATTTTTATTTTATTTTTTTAGGTTTAGGTCTAAGATTTTTATTTTAGGTTTATTTTTATGTTTTATTTTTTTTGTTTAGGTTTAAGTTTATTTTTAGTTAATTTTATTTTATTTAGTTTAGGGTTTAGTTTTAGTATATTTTAGGTTAAGGTTTAGGTTTTATTTATTTTAGTTTAGTTTATTTTATTTTATTTTAGGTTTAGGTTTATTTTTTTTATTTTAGTTTATGTTTTTCTTTTTAGGTTAGGGTTTAGGTTTTATTTTTTATTTATTTTTTGGTTTTATTTTTAAGTTTATTTTTTAGGTTTAGGTTTTCATTTAATTTTTATTTTTTTATTTTTATTTTTTGTTTAGTTTTTATTTTATTTAGGTTTTTTTTTTTAGGGTTTTTTTAATTTTTTAGTTTAGTTTAGGTATTTATTTATTTTCTTTTTTTTAGTTTTTATTTTTTATTTTATTTTATTTTTACATTTAGTTTTAGGTTAAGGTCATAATTTTATTTTTATTTTATTTTATTTTTTTTATTTTATTTAGGTTTAGTTTTTTTATTTATTTTATTTTTAGATTTTATTTAGCTTAGGTTTAGGTTTTTAGGTTTTTTGGGTTTAGGGTTTAGGGTTTAGGGTTTGGGGTTTTGGGTTTAGGGTTTAGGGTTGTAAGTTTTAGGTTTTAGGTTTTAGGGTTTAGGGTTTAAGGTTTAAGGTTTAGGGTTTTACAATTTAGGGTTTATGGTTTAAGGTTTAGGGTTTTAAGGTTTAGGGTTTAGGATTTAGGGTTTAGGCTTTAGGGTTATGGTTAGTTTTTGAGTTTAGGGTTTTAGGGTTAGGGTCTTTTTTATTATTTTTTATTTATTTTCTTTAAATTAAGTAAACTGATAGGTCTAGGTTTATTAGTATATTTAGTTTATTTATTTATTTATTTTAGTTTATTTAATTTTTTTATTTTTATTTAGGTTTCTTTTTTACTTATATTTAATTTAGTTTATTTATTTTAGTTTAAGTTTTTTTAGTTTTATTTAGATTAAGGTTTAGGTTGTAGTTTATTTTTTAGTTATATTTTATTTTTATTTTTATTTTTTTAGGTTTATGTTTTATTTTTTATCTTTAGGTTTAGGTTTAGGTTTTTATTTAATTTTTATAGGTTTAAGGTTTAGGTTTTTATCTTAGGGTTAATTATGGGATTTATTTTTTATTTTAGGTTTAGGTTTATTTTTAGTTTATTTTATTATATTTAGGGTTTAGGTTTAGGCTTTATTTATTTTAGTTTATTTTGGTTTAGTTTAGGTTTAGGTTAATTTTATTTTTATTTTAGTTTTAGGTTTTTTTTAGTTTAGGGTTTAGGAATTATTTTTAATTTATTTTTTAGGTTTTATTTTTAGGTTTATTGTTAAGGTTTAGGTTTTTCTTTATATTTAGTTAATGTTCAGGTTTTTAGGTTTTTAGGGTTTAAGGTTTACAGTTTAGGGTTTAGGGTTGTAGGTTTTAGGATTTTGGGCTTAAGGTTTAAGGTTTAGGGTTTACGATTTTGGGTTTGGGGTTTTATGATTTACGTTATTTGAGTTTAGGCTTTAGTGTTTGGGGTTTTAGGTTTAGGGTTTAGGGTGTAGTGTTTAGGGTTAGTTTTATATTTTAGTGTTTAGGGTTTAGGGTTTAGGGTTTAGGTTTTATGTCTAAGGTTTAGGTTTTAGTTTAGGGTTTAGGGTTTTTGGTTTTTTTTATCAGAGAAAAAATCTAGATTCAACATTTCCTCTTTTTGATTTCATCAACCAAGTAAAAGACCAAGTTTTCTAAGACACAAGCGATGACACAAACAAAAAATGAGCACGCATAGAGAAAATCAAAAACCCTAGATAACTAGAACTATTTCTAATGTAAAGACACAGTTCAATAAGTAGCAGATCAGATCGGTCGTTCTTTAGTTTCTCTAATTCCTATCAGAATCACCCCAGCCTCTTGAGTAGCAGGATCCACCATCATATCTCCGATCTCTTCCTTCGCCATCACCACGGCTATAACCTCTGATGCTCCTCCCGCCTCCATAACCACCACTTCTCCGACCACCATCTCTATAATCATCAACACTTCCAGATCCCTTGCCACCATCAAGGATATATTCATCACCTTCCACCGCCGATCAAGACTAAGCCCTATTGATAGTTATGTTCTCGCTGTTCTCCTTTCTTAGAATTAAGTTTATTAGGTTTTAGGGTTTAATTTTATTTTTAAATATATTTAGTTACTTTAGGTTTGTTTTAAGGACTAGAGTGTAGGGTTTAGGTTTAGTTTTGGTTTTGTTTATGCTATCGAGTTTGGAGCTGTGTTTAGGATTTACTGCTTTGGGGTAGGTTCCCAGTTTATGGCTCAGTTAGTAGGGCTCAGTTTAGTTTGGCCTTGAGGTTTAGGGCCAGATTTAGGGTCAGGTTATCTCAGTTTATGCTCTAGGGTTTATGTGGCTTTAGGCTTCTTGGACAGGGTTTGTGGCTCATGGTCGTGGCTGGATCATTATTTTTGTGGTTTAGGGTTTAGGGCCTAGGATTTAGGGTCAAGGCCTATGGTTTCAGATTTAGTTTAGGGTGTTTTTTTTAAATAAGTAAATTGGTAGGTTTAGCTTTATTTAGTTTATTTAGTTTGTCTTCTTATTTATTTTGGCTTAATTTATTTTTGATTTTTTATTTAGGTTTATTCTTTAGTTTTATTTAATTTAGTTTATATATTTTAAGTTTTTATATTTTTATTTAGGTTTTTTATTTTAGTTTATTTTTTATGTTCATTTTTAGGTTTATGTTTATTTTCTAGTTTAGTTTAATTTTAATTTTATTTTCTTGGTTTCAGTTTTATTTTTTATTTCTAGGTATAGGTTTAAGTCTTTATTTTATTTTTTTAGGTTTAGGTTTATTTTCAATTTATTTTACTTTATTTAGTTAAGGGTTTAGGTTTAGTTTATTTTAGGTTTAGGTTTAGGTTTTATTTATTTTAGTTTGGCTTATTTTAGCTTAGGTTTAGGCTTATTTTATTAGGTTTATTTTATATTTAGTTTTTTTTAGTTTAGGGTTTAAGTTTTATTTTTTATTTTTTTTTAGGTTTATTTTTTTAAGTTTAGGTTTTTATTTAGTTTTTATTTTATTTTATTTTAGGTTTATTTTATTTATATTTTATGTTTACTTTTTATTTTATTTAGGTAATTTTATTTTAAGTTTATTTTATTTTATTTAGTTTAATTTAGGTTTTTATTTATTTTATTTTATTTTAGTTTACTTTTTAATTTAATTTATTTTTATTTTTAGGTTCAGGTTTTTATTTTTTTATTTTATTTATGCTTATGTTATTTTATTTATTTTACTTTTTTGTTTTATTTAGTTTAGGTTTAGGATTTTAGGTTTTTAGGGTTTAGGCTTTGGGGTTTAGTGTTTAGGGTGTAGGGTTTAGGGTTTACGATTTAGGGTTTTAAAGTTTAGGGTTTAGGATTTTAAAGTTTAGGGTTTAGGGTTTAGGGTTATTTTTAGGGTTTAGGGTTTAAGGTTATGGTTGTTTTATTTTTTTATATTTTTAATTTTTTACTTTTGTTTTAAATTAAGTAAACTCATAGGTTTTGGTTTATTTAGTTTATTTAGTTTATTTTTTATTTAATTTAATTTAATTTATTATTATTTTTATTTAGGTTAATTTTTATTTTTATTTATTTTAAGTTTATTTATTTTTGCTTAGGTTTTTTATTTTAGTTTATTTTTTAGCTTTAGGTTTATGATTATGTTTTTATTTTAGTATAGTTTTAATTTTATAATATTTTTTAGGTTTAGATTTTATTTTTTATTTTTAGGTTTAGGTTTATCTTTTTATTTTATTTTTTTAGGTTTAGGTTTTAGGTTTATTTTTAGGTTTCATTTTTTAGTTTACATTTAGGTTTATTTTTAGTTTATTTTATTTTATTTAGTTTAGGGTTTAGGTTTAGTTCATTTTGGGTTAAGGTTTTGGTTTGATTTATTTTAGTTTGGTTTATTTTAGTTTAGGTTTTGGTTTATTTTATTTTATTTATTCTAGGTTTATGTTCTTTTTTAGTTTAAGGTTTAGGTTTTATTTTTTATTTATTTTTAGGTTTATATTTTAGGTTTAGATTTATATTTGGTTTTCATTTAATTTTATTTTAGGTTTATTTTAATTTTATTTTTCATTTAGTTTTTATTTTATTTAGGTTTTTTATTTTTAATTTTATTTTCTTTTTTTAGTTTTATTTTGATTTTTATTTATTTTATTTTAAGTTTAGTTTATATTTTTGATTTTATTTTATTTTTAGGTTTAGGTTTAGGTTTAGGTTTTGATTTAGGTTTAGGTTTTAGTTTAGGTTTTTTTATTTAGGTTAAGATTTATTTATGTATTTTATTTTTACATTTTATTTAGATTATATTTAGGATTTTAGGTTTTTAGGGTTTAGGGTTTAAGGTTTGGGTTTTATGGTTTGGGTTTGGGGTTTAGGGTTTAGGGTTTAGGGTTGTAGATTTTAGGGTTTAGGATTTAGGGTTTTAAGATTTAGGGTTTAGGATTTAGGGTTTAGGGTTTAGAGTTTTAAGGTTTAGGGTTTACGGTTTAGTGTTGCAGGTTTAGGGTTAGGGTTTTTTTATTTTTTTATTTTTATTTTTTTTATTTTTATGGTTTAGGGTTCAGGTTTTAGGTTTTAGGTTTAGGGTTCAGGTTTTATTTTAGGGCTTAGCATTTTTAGTTTTTTTTAACAAAGAACAAATTTAGATTCAACATTTCTTCTTTTTGATTTTGTCAACCAAGTAAAACACCAAGTTTTCTAAGACACAAGTGATGACATATATAAAAAATGGGCACGCATAGAGCAAAATAAAAACCCTAGATAACTAGAATCATCTCTACTATAATGACATAGTTCCATAAGGAGCAGATCAGATCGGCCATTCTTCAGTTTCTCCAATTCCACCGCCTCTCAGTAGCAAGATCCACCATCATATCTTGATCTCTCCTCTCACCACCACGGCCAGTAAACTCCTTCTCCGCCTCCATAACCACCACTATTATGACCACCACCTCCAAATCCACCATCACCTCCAGATCCCCCACCACTAGTGCGATAACCTCCGCCTTCCGCTCCACCACCAACTCTAGACTAAGCATGGTTTACGGTGATGTTCCTTCCATCTAGGTTCTGCCCATTCTTATGTTTAAGGTTTAGGTTTATTAGGTTTTAGTGTTTATGTTTATTTTTTTACTTTATTTAGTTACTTTAGGTTTAGGTTTAGGGTTTGTGATTTAGGGTTTAAGATTTAGGGTTAGGGTTTAGAGTTTAGAGTTTAGGGTTTAGGATTTAGGGCTTAGATTTTTGGGTTTTAGGGTTTATTCTTTCAAGGTATAGGGTTTAGGTTTAGGGTTTAGGGTTTAGGGTTTAGGTCTCCAAGAAGAAAGGCCTTAGTGGTTTAGGGTTTAGATTTAGGTTTTGTGTGGATTTAGAGTTTAGAGGGTGAGGTCATTAGGTTTAGTGGTAATTTATGGTTTGGGTTATAGTTATAGTTTAGGGCCCAGGGCATAGTAGATAGTTTGGGAGGGTAATAGGTTTATGATAGTGTCAGGGCCTGGAGTCAGTTAGGGTTTATGGTGAGATGTTTTAGTGTAAGGCAGTGGGGGTAGGAAGGGTTTGGTTTAGGGTTTAGGGTTTAGGGGTAGGATTTAGGTGGGTTTAGGGTTTGGGGTTAGATTTAGGTTTAAGTGATTTAGGTTTAGGTAGGGTTTAGGCAAATTTAAAAGTAAACCAGTATTTTTTTTTATTTTAGTTTATTTATTATATATTTTATTTAGGTTTGTTTTTATTTTATTTATTTTATTTTATTTATTTAGTTTATTTTTTTTTTTATTTTAGTTTTTTTTAAGGTTTAGGTTTAGGTTTAGGTTTATGTTTATGTTTATACTTATTTTTTAGTTTAATTTTGTTTTTATTTTATTTTTTAGGTTTAGGTTTAAGCTTTGGTTTTTATTTTATTTTTTTAGGTTTTGGATTTTAAGTTTTTTTTAGGTTTACTTTTAGGTTTTATTTTTTAGTTTAGTTTTAGGTTTATTTTATTTTATTTAGTTTAGGGTTTAGGTATAGTTTATTTTAGGTTTAGGTTTAAGTTTTATTTATTTTAGTTTAGTTTATTGTAGAGGTTTAGGTTTATTATATTTTATTTATTTTAGGTTTTGATTTTTTTTCTTTAGTTTAAGGTTTGTGCTTTATTTTTCATTTATTTTGAGGGTTTTGGTTTAGTTTATTTTAGGTTTAGATTAGGTTTTATTTATTTAAGTTTAGTTTATTTTAGCTTAGGTTTAGATTTTTTTTGTTTATTTTAGATTTAGGTTTTTTTTAAGTTTAGGGTTTGAGTTTTATTTTTTATTTATTTTTAAGTTTAATTTTTAGGTTTATTTTTTTAGGTTGAGGTTTTTATTTTGTTTTATTATATTTTATTGTATGTTTATTTTATTTTTATTTTTTATTTAATTTTTATTTTATTTAAGTTTTTTATTTTTAAGTTTATTTTATATTTTAGTTTAGTTTAGGTTTTTATTTATTTATTTTAGTTTATTTTTTATTTTTATTTTATTTTATTTTTATGTTTTATTTAGTTTAGGTTTAGGTTTTTAGGTTTTTAGGGTTTAGGGTTTACAATTTAGGGTTTAGGGTTTTTGGGATAGGTTTTAGGGTTTTAAGGTTTAGGGTTTAGGGTTATTTTTAGGGTTATAGGTTTTTTTATTATTTTTTATGTATTTTTAGGGATTAGGGTTTAGGTTTTAAGTTTATGGTTCAGGTTTTAGTTTAGGGTTTAGGGCTTTTTTTTTAACAGAAAACAAATTCATATTCAACATTTCTTCTTCTCGATTACATCAACGAAGTAACACTCCATGTTATCTAGGATAGAAGCGATGACATAGATAAAAAAATGAGCACACATGGAGCAAAATAAAACCTTAGATAACTAGAACCGCCTCTACTGTAAAGACATAGTTCCATAAGTCATTCTTCAATTTCTCCAGTTCCCATCAAAACCACCCTAGCCTACCTATTAGAGGGATCCACAATCATATCCTGGATCTCTCCCTCCACCACCACCATGACTGTAACCTCTATCACTCCTCCTGCCTCCATATCTACCACTACACCGACCACCACCTTCATATCCACCAGTACCTCCAGATCCCCCACCACCACTACGATAACCGACGCCTCAACCTTCGCCTCCACCACCAGATCTAAACTGAGCCTAATTGATGGTGATGTTCCTACCATCAAGGTTTTTCCCATTCTTATGGTTTTGGTTTATGTTTATTAGGTTTTAGTGTTTAAGTTTATTTTTTAGATTTTTTTAGTTACTTTAAGTTTAGGTTTAGTATTTGGGGTTTAGGGTTTAGGGTTTAGGGTTTAGGTTTACAGTTTAGGGTTTCAGGGTTTATGCTTTTATGGTTTAGGGTTTAGGGTTAGGGTTTAAAGTTTAGAGTTTAGGATTTAGGGTTTAGGGTTTAGGGTTTAGGGTTTAGGGTTTTCGAGTTTAGGGTTTAGGGTTTACAATTTAGGGTTTAGGGTTGTAGGTTTGGGGTTTAGGGTTTAGGGTTTAGGGTTAGTTTTAGGGATTAAGGTTTAAGGTTAGGGTTTTTGTATATTTTTCTATTTTTTTATTTTTAGGGTTTAGGGTTTAGGGTTCAAGTATTGGTTTAGGGTTTGAGGATTTTGTTTTTTTAATAGAGAACAAATTAAAATTCAACATTTCTTCTTCTCGGTTTCATCAATCAAGTAACACACTAAGTTTTCTAAGACACAAGAAATGACATAGATTGAAAATGAGCACGCATAGTGCAAATCAAAAGCCCTAGATAACTAGAACTGTCTCTACTATAAAGACAGTTCCATAAGCAGCATACTAGATCAGCCTTTCTTCAGTTTATCTAGTTCCCATCAGAACCACCCTGGCCTCTCAAGTAGAGGGATCCACCATCATATCCCCGATCTCTCCCTCCACCACCACCACGGCTGTAACCTTCATTGCTCCTCCCACCTCCATAACCACCACTGCTCTAACCACCATCTCCATATCCACCAGCACCTCTAGATCCACCACCAACACTACGATTACCGATGCCTCTTCCTTCGCCTCCACCACTAGATCTAGACCGAGCCTAGTTGACGGTGATGTTCCTACTGTTAAGGTTCTACCCATTCTTAGAGTTTAGGCTTAGGTTTATTAGGTTTTAGGGTTCAAGTGTATTTTTTAATTTATTTAGTTACTTTAGCTTTAGGTTTAGGGTTTGGTGTTTAGGGTTTATGGTTTATTGTTAAGGCTTAGGGTTTATGGTGTAGGTTTTTTTTTTAATTTTAAACTCAAATGATTCCATAACATACAAGAAATTACCAAATCAAATAAGGCAATATCCTCTAACTAATAAAATAGGATAAAATAAAATGTAATTCAAAAATTCACAAAAATAGTATTTCAAAAATTGATTTAACTCATAGAGATAATAAAATTTGATTTTTATAGAAGGACAATAAAGCTTAGTCGAACAAGTAGAAACCCATATCATCATCGATTGCCAGTTCTTCTTCCTTCTTCTTCCATGATACAATGCACCATAAGTAGCAAGAGTAGTAGAAGCATCAAGCGCAACAACCACAATAAATTTACTAGGATCTTTCAAATACTCCTTAACCTTCTCGTGCTGTGGGTATGTGTAATCAGTGGAAATCAAGTTGGTAAGGACATTCTTGTAAGCATTGATGAACATGTGGGAGCTATAATAAGGGTGGGATAAGAGAGGGCCAATGAGAGAGAAGTGATCATTAAAAGGGCTGCCAAAAACTTCTCGATGAGATCATCTTTAGTGAAGTCAAGCACCTCAGGACTAAACACTGAACCATCATCATATATAGACTGGACGATAAGGCCATAAGAGAATGGACTAGTCCCTCCTGGGGAGAGTACCTCAAGATCACACCTTATCACCTTTTAATCACCAATCGGGTGATAATTTCAATGGAACCTAGAAGAAAGAGGTCTGTAAAGGATCCAAACCAATGCTAGCTGGGGGAACCACAACATCAATAGGTGCAACAAAACCAACATGGGCAGGAGGACCAACTTTGTATTTCTCAACCTCTTCGCTGACTTCTTTAAGATCAACTTTTATAAAAATTAGCTCAATCATTGTTTAGGGTTTTGGGTTTAGGCTTTTACGATTTATGCTTTTAGGGTTTATGATTTAGGGTTAGGGCTTAGGGTTTAGAGTTTAGGGTTTATAGTTTAGGGTTTAAGGTTTAGGGTTTTGGGTTTAGGATTTTTTAGGGTTTAGAGTTTAGGGTTTAGGGTTGTAGGTTTAACATTGTATATTTAAGATTTAGGTTTTGGGGTTTAAGATTTATGGTTTAGTTTTCTTTATTTTTTAAGTTAAGTAAACTAGTAGGTTTATGTTTATTTAATTTATTTTTATTTATTTAATTTATTATTTTTATTTAGGTTTATTTTTTTATTTAGTTTAGTTTATTTATTTTTAGTTCAGAGTTTTTATTTTACTTTATCTTTTAGGTTTAGGTTTATATGTTTAATTTTAGTTGAGTTTTATTTTTATTTTATCTTTTAGGTTTAGGTTATATTTTTGAGTTTTATGTTTTGGTTTAGGTTTATATTTTATTTTTTTCTATTTAGGTTTTAGGTTTTTATTGTAATTTGCTTTTAGATTTTATTTTTTAGTTTAGTTTAGGTTTATTTTTAGTTTATTTTATTTTATTTAGTTTAGGTTTAAGTTTAGTTTATTTTAGGTTTAGGTTTAGGTTTTATTTATTTTAGTTTTGTTTATTTTAGTTTAGGTTTTGGTTTATTTTATTTTATTTATTATATTTTTATTTTAAGTTTAGATTTTTTTAGTTTAGGTTTTATGTTTTATGTTTTATTTTTTATTTATTTTGAGGTTTATTTTTTAGGTTTAGGTTTTTATTTTATCTTATTTAATGTTTATTTTCTTTTTATTTTATGTTTAGTTTGTATTTTATTTAAGTTTTTTATTTTAAGGTTTATTTTATTTTTTAATTTAGTTTAAGTGTTTTTTTAGTTCATTTTTATTTTTTATTTTATTTTATTTTTAGGTTTAGGTTTTAGTTTAGGTTTTTATTTTATTTTGTTTTTTATTTTATTTAGTTTTAGGATTTTTTATTTATTTTATTATTAGGTTTTATTTAGTTTAGGTTTAAATTTTTAGGTTTTTAGGGTTTAGGGTTTGGGGATTAGGGTTTAGGGCTTTAAGGTTTAGGGTTTTAGGGTTTAGGGTTAAGGTTTAGGGTTTAGGGTTTTAAGATTAAAGGTTTATGGCTTAGGGTTAAAGGTTTAGGGTTTAGGGTTTATTTTAGGGTTTAGGGTTTAAGGTAAGTATTAGGGTTTGGGGTTTTGGGTTAGTGTTTTTTTATTATTTATTATTATTATTTTATTTTCAGGGTT
This sequence comes from Cymbidium sinense, assembly GCA_021442155.1. NCBI lineage: Eukaryota > Viridiplantae > Streptophyta > Magnoliopsida > Asparagales > Orchidaceae > Cymbidium > Cymbidium sinense. The sequence goes on from JAKCPB010000933.1 coordinate 38,763, forward strand.
TATGGTTTAGGGCTTAGGTTTTAGGTTTAGGGTTTAAGTTTTAGTTTAGTGTTTAGGGTTTTTGTTTTTTTTAAACAAAGAGAAAATTCAGATTTAATATTTCTTATTTTAGTTTTCATCAACCAAGTAACACATAAAGTTTCTCCAATTCCCATCAGAACCACCCCGCCTCTCGAGTAGCGGAATCCACCATCATATCCCGATCTCTCCCTCTGCCACCACAATGGTTGTAACCTCTATCACAGTTCCATAGGTTTTTTTAATTTATTTTATTTTTAGGTTTTATTTAGTTTAGGTTTAAGTTTTTAGGCTTTTAGGGTTTAGGGTTTAAGGTTTGGGTTTAGGCTGTGGGTTTAGGGTTTGGGTTTGTGGTTTGGGGTGGGTTGTGCCTGTGGTTTAGGTGTGTTAGGCTAGAGTTTAGTTGCTTCAGCATTGGGTTTAGGAATTTTAGTTTTGTGGGTTTTGGTTTTTAAGGTTTTCGATGGTGGTTTGGTTGTAGTTTGTGGGTTTGTGGTTTGTATTTTAGGGTTAGTTTTAGGATTAGGGTTTTTTTTTTTATCGATTTTATTCATTTTCATTTTTTTTATTTTGTTAGGGTTTTACGCTTAGGTGTGTTTTCAATTTAGGTCCAGGTTTTAGTTTAGTTTATTTTAAAATTAAGTAAACTCAGGGTTTTTTTTTATTTTTATTTTTATTTTAGGGTTTGTGGGTTTGTGGTTTATGTTCTTTTAAACTAGTCGGTTTTGGGTTATTTAGTTTATTTAGTGTATTTTTTATTTAGTTTAGTTTATTTTATTTTTAATTTTTATTTATGTTTATTTTTTATTTCTAGTTAGTTTAATTTATTTATTTTAGGTTTATTTATTTTAGTTTAGGTTTTTTTTAGTTTATTTTTTGTTTAGGTTTATTTTTTAGTTGAGATTTATTTCTATTTTATTTTTGAGGTTTAGGTTTTATTTTTTATTTTTATGTTTAATTTTAAAATTTTATTTTATATTTTAAGGTTTAGATTTTAGAATTTTATTTTATGTTTATTTTTAAACTTTAATTTCTAGTTTAGGATTAGGTTTATTTTTAGTTTATTTTATTTTATTTAGTTAGGTTTATGTTTAGGTTTAGTTTATTTTAGGTTCAGGCTTAGGTTTTATTTAATTTAGTTAAGTTTATTAGGTTTAGGTTTATTTTATTTTGTTTATTTTTTATTTTAATGCTTAGGTTTTTTTTAGTTTAGTTTTATTTATTATTTTAGGTTTTTTTTTTTTATTTAGGTTTTATTTAGTTTTTAGGTTTATTTTATTTTATTTTAGATTTAGTTTTTATTTTCTTTAGGTTTTTTATTCTTAGTTTTATTTTATTTTATTTAGTTTAGTTTAGGTTATTAATTATTTTATATTAGTTCATTTTATTTTATTTTTAGGTTTAGGTTTAAGTTTTAGTTTAGGTTTTATTATTTATTTTATTGTTAGGTTTTATTTTAGGTTTGGGTTTTTGGGGTTTAGCATTTAGGGTTTAGGGTTTAGGGTTTTTTGTTTTTAGGGTTTAGGGTTAAGGGTTTAGGGTTTTTTGTTAGGATCCACTGGTTAGGTCAGTAGGTTTAGGGTTTAGGTTTAGGAATTAGGGTTTTAGTTTTGGTGTTTATGGTTTAAATTTTTTAAATTAAGTAAACCCGACAGTTTAGGTTTATTTATTTTATTTTATTTATCTTTATTATATTTTTATTTATATTTAGGTTTACTTTTTAATTTTATTAAGTTTAGCTTATTTAATTTAGGTTTATTTATTTTAGTTCATTTTTTAGGTTTAGGTTTAGGTTTATGTTTATGTTTATTTTTTAGTTTATTTTTATTTTTATTTTATTTTTATGATTAGGTTTTATTTTTTATATTTAGGTTTAGGTTTTGGTTTAGGATTTTATTTTATTTTTTTAGGTTTTTATTTTAGGTTTTATTTGTTAGTTTAGGTTTAGGTTTATTTTTAGTTTAGTTTATTTTATTTAGTTTAGGGTTTAAGTTATTTTAGGTTTAGGTTTAGGTTTTATTTATTTTAGTTTAGGTTTATGTTTATTTTATTTTGTTTTTTTTTGTTTAGGTTTTGTTTGGTTTTATTTTGTAATTTTTTAGGTTTAGGTTTTATTTAGTTTTATTTTATTTTTTTTAGGTTCATTTTATTTTATTTTATGTTTTATTTTATTTATATTTTATATTTTTGGTTTATTTTATTTTTTTAATTTAGTTTAGGTTTTATTTATTTTATCTTAGTTTAGTTTTATTTTTATTTTATCTTTTAGTTGTGTTTTAGGTTTAGGTTTAGGTTTTAGTTTAGGTTTTATTAATTATATATTTTTAATTTATTTAGCTTTAGGATTTTATTTTAAAATTAGGTTTTATCTTATTTTATTTCAGGTTTTGTGTTTGGAGGATTAGTGTGTTAGGGTAGGGTTTGGCTCAGGGTTTATGATTTAGGGTCACAGGTTTTGTTTAGGGTTTAGGGTTTGGGGTTTTATGGTTTAGGATTTATGGTTTAGGGTTATTGGTTTAGTGTTTACGGTTTATGGGGAGAGTTTTTTTATGTTTTATTTTTTATTTTTTAAAATAAGTAAACTCGTAGGTTTAGGTTTATTTAGTTTAATTTATTTTTTATTTTAATTTCAGTTTATTTTTATTTTTATTTAATTTAGTTTATTTATTTTAGGTTTATTTATTTTAGTTTAGGTTTTTTATTTTAGTTTGGTTTTCAAGTTCAGGTTTTTGTTTTGGTTTACTCTTTAGTTTAGTTTTATTTTTATTTTATTTTTTAGGTTTCGATTTAATTTTTGATTTTTAGGTTTAGGTTTGGGTTTTTATTTTATTTTTGTAGGTTTAGGTTTTATGTTTTTATTTTATGTTTATTTTTAGGTTTTATTTTTTAGTTTATGTTTAAGTTTATTTTTAGTTTATGTCATTTTATTTAGTTTAGGTTTAGGTTTAGGTTTTATTTATTTTAGTTTAGTTTATTTATTTTACGCTTTATGTTTATTTTATTTTATTTTAGATTTTGTTTTTTTTTTTAGTTTAGGGTTTAGGTTTTATTTTAGGTTTATTATTTAAGTTTAGGTTTTATTTAGTTTTATTTTATTTTATTTTAGGTTTCTTTTATTATATTTTAGATTTAGTCACTTTATTTAAGTTTTAATTTTAGTTTAGTTTAGGTTTTATTTATTTTATTTTATTTTAGTTTTATTTTTAATTTATTTTCTTTAGGTTTATGTTTAGTCAAGTCCAGTTTAAGTTTTAGTTAATGTTTTATTTTATTTTAGTTTATTATTTTCTTTTAGTTTTAATTTTTTATTTTTTTATTTTAGGTTTTATTTAGTTTAGATTTGAGTTTTAGCTTTTAGGGTTAGTTAGGGTTGTGGGTTTGGGGTCTGGGTCCAGAGTTTAGATTTAGGGTTTAGGCTTTTGAAGGGTTTAGGGTTTATTTTAATTAGTTTAGATGAGTTTTATTTTAGGTTTATGTTTTAGGTTTTATTTTAGTTTATTTAGTTTAGTTTATTTTTAGTTTATTTTATTTTATTTTATTCGTATTTAAGTTTATTTTATTTTAGGTTTAGGTTTAGTTTTATTTATTTTAGTCATTAGGTTTATTTTATTTTATTTATTTTAAGTTTAGGTTTTTTTATTTAAGGTTTGGTTTATTTTTATTTATTTTAGGTTTATTTTAGGTTTAGGTTTTATTTAGTTTTATTTTATTTTATGTCAGTTTATTTTATTTTAATTTATGTTTGTTTTTATCTGTTTTATTTTAGGTTTATTTTATCTTTAGTTTAGTTTAGGTTTTTATTTATTTTATCTTTAGTTTAGTTTTTTTTATCTTTATTTAGGTTTAGTAAGTTTATGTTTAGGTTTAGTTTAGGTTTTAGTTTAGGTTTTATTAATTATATTTTTAATTTATTTAGCTTTAGTTTTATTTTAAAATCTTTAGGTTTTGTGTTTGTTTAGGATCAGGTGGTGGGCCCATGAGGTTAGGCCAGGTTTGTGGTTTATGATTTAGGGTCATGTGTTTTTGTGTTTGATTTTAGGTTTAATAGGTTTGTCTTTTATGGCTCAGATTTGGGTCAGGGTTAGTTTAGCAGGGTTTAGGGTGAGAGTTTTCTTTTTAAAATTTTTTAAAATAAGTAAACTGTAATTTAGTTTATTTTATTTTTTTATTTTAATTTTGATATATTTTTATTTTTATTTAATTTATTTTATTTATTTTAGGTTTATTTATGTTAGTTTAGGTTGTTTTTATTTTAGTTTAGTTTTTAGGTTTGGGTTTAGGTTTTGGTTTACTTTTTAGTTTAGTTTTATTTTTATTTTAATTTTTAGTTTTCAGTTTATTTTTTTAATTTTAGGTTTAGGTTTGGGTTTTTATTTTATTTTTTTAGGTTTAGGTTTTAGGTTTTTATTTTATGTTTATTTTTCAATTTTATTTTTTAGTTTAGGTTTAGGTTTATTTTTAGTTTATTTCATTTTATTTTGTTTTGGTTTAGGTTTAGGTTTAGGTTTAGGTTTAGTTTATTTTAGTTTAGTTTATTTATGTTTACGTTTAGGTTTATTTTATTTTTATTTTAGATTTTGCTTTTTTTAGTTTCATGTTAAGGTTTTATTTTAGGTTTATTATTTGAGTTTAGGTTTTTATTTATTTTTTATTTTATTTTATTTTAGGTTTTTTTCTTTTATTATTATTAGATTTAGTCTTTACTTTAATTTTTTTTTAGTTTAGGTTTTCTTTATTTTATTTTATTTTAGTTTTATTTTATTTTATTTTCTCTTTAGGTTTTGTTGGTCACACATAGGTTTAGGTTTAGTTTATGTTTATTTTATTTTAGTTTATTATCTTGTCGAGTATGAATTTTATTTTTTATTTAGGTTTTATTTAGTTTATATGTGTCTTAGCCTCAGGTCAGTATTCTGGCTCCAGCCTTGAGAGTTTAGTGTGGCCTTTTTGGTTTAGGGCCTAGGGCTCAGGCTCAGTGAAGGGTTGGTTAGTTTTTTGCCCAGGGTCAGGGTTTAGGATTTAGCTGTCCTGGGTGTGGTCAAGGCCTATCAATCAGGATCATGCTGCCTTTGGCCAGAGCCAGGGCTCATGGTTTATCTTTCCGCATCAAACCATATCCCAACATTTCTTCTTTATTTATTTAATCCTGTTTATCTTAGCTCATTTATCTTTATTTATTTTACTTTAGCTCAGGCCTGGGGGCCTGGATCAGTGTCAGTGATTGAGCTCAGGGCCTTAGCCTGTGGCCTGTGGTGGCCTGTGGCCTGTGTGGCTGGGTCAGGTCAGTGGCTCAGTCCAGGCCCAGGGTTCCAAGGCCTGGGGCTCAGTGGCCAGTGGCCTGGCCTGTGGCCCAGGCCTATGGGGCCTAAACCAGGGCCTGTGGTTTGTGGCTCAGTGATCTTGGCTCAGTCCCACATTTATGTGGCTCATGGTCTGTGAGCTCCTGACATGGTCTTCTGGTCAGGTTGGTGGCCCAGTGGCCTGGGCCTGTATTCAGTGGCCCAGGGCCTGTGGCTCAGTGGCTCAGTGGCCCAGGCCTGGTGGCCCATGGCCCAGTGGCCTGCCCAGGGCTCACGCCTCAGGTCATGGCCTGGCCCAGGCCCAGTGGCCCAGTGGCCTGAGTGCCCAGGATCCATGGTCAGAGGCCTAGAACCCAGTAGGCCTGGGGCTCAGTGGTCTAGGATCTGGCCTCAGTGGCTGGCCTGTGGCCTGGCTCCATGATTAGGGCTCAGGATCTTTTAGGGCTCAGTGTTAATCACTGTAGGCTCATGGCTCAGGATCTTCAGTGATCAGAGCCTGGCCCAACGTCAGTGTCAAGTTAGTGTGTTTGGTCAAGTGGCCTAAGGCTCAATTTAAGCCTGTGGCCTGTGGCCTGGGGTGTGTTTTTAGGTTTATTTTAAAATCACAAACCAGAGGTTTAGGATTTATTTATTTATTTAGTTTATTTTTATTTATTTTAGTTTATTTTATTTTATATTTTATTTAGTTTATTTTTATTTTATTTAGTTTATTTTATTTATTTTGGTTTTATTTATTTTAGATTTTTTTATTAGTCTTTTAGGTTTAGGTTTATGTTTATTTTTTAGTTTAGTTTTATTTTTATTTTATTTTTTAGGTTTATGTTTTTTTATTTCTAGGTTTATGTTTAGGTTTTTATTTTATATTTTTAGGTTTAGATTTTAAGTTTTTTATTTTAGGTTTATTTTTAGGTTTTACTTTTTAGTTTAATTTTAGGTTTATTTTTAGTTTATTTTAGTTTATTTAGTTTAGGGTTTAGGTTTAGTTTATTTTAGGTTTAGGTTTAGGTTTTATTTATTTTAGTTTAGTTTATTGTAGTTTAGGTTTAGGTTTATTAGAATTTCTTTATTTTAGGTTTTGGTTTTTTTTTCTTTAGTTTAAGGTTTGGGCTTTATTATTTATTTATTTTTTGGGTTTTGGTTTAGTTTATTTTAGGTTTAGGTTTATTTTATTTTGTTTATTTTAGATTTAGGTCTTTTTTTTAGTTTATGGTTTAACTTTTTTTTATTTATTTTTAGGTTTTATTTTTAGGTTTATTTTTTAGGTTTAGGTTTTTATTTTGTTTTATTTTATTTTTATTTTTTATTTAGTTATTATTTTGTTTAGGTTTTTTATGTTTAGGTTTATTTTATATTTTATTAGTTTAGATTTTATTTATTTATTAGTATAGTTTATTTTTTTATTTTATTTTTTAAAGTAATTGGTTTAATTTTTATTTTATTTTATTTTTATTTTTTTAGGTTTATTTTTTTTTATTTTATTTTATGTTTTATTTTGTTTAGGTTTAGGTTTTTAGGTTTTTAAGGTTTAACGTTTACAGTTTAAGGTTTATGGTTTAAGGTTTAGTGTTTAGGGTTTATGGTTTTAGAGTTTAGGATTTAGAGTTTTAAGGTTTAGGGTTTAGGGTTTAGGGTAAGTTTTATGGTTAGGGTTTTTTTTATTATTTTTATGTAATTTTAGGTTTTAGGGTTTAGGTTTTAGGTTTAGGGTTTAGGTTTTAGTTTAGGGTTTACGGCTTTTGTTTTTATTTTCTTTAATAAAGAACAAATTCAGATTCAACATTTTTTCTTCTCGATTACATCAACAAAGTAACACTCCATGTTTTCTTGGATAGAAGCGATGACATAGATAAAAAATAAGCATTAACGATGCCACTCAGTGGTAGGAAAACAAATAAGACTTCGTTTTCCCTTCGATTCTCCTTCATTTTTCCCGACTCTCTTCACTTTTTTGCATGATTGTTGCTGGTGGAATGCGCGCATGAGGCTCCTATAGCTATCTTCATGGATTCGATTTCCCAATACACTGGCTCGGCGTGCTGGCATAGCATCGATTTTTCGCTCTTTGGACTAGATGTCCCTCTAACTTGAATGTGGTAAATCCTTTAAGGATGCTCTCTCTAGTAAGAGTTTCTCAACTAATGCTTCGGTGAATTTAGTTTTGACTTCTTTTCATGGTATTCTGGCGATCATGTGCTCTGATAAGGAGGTTGAATTGTTTGTTTAAGCCCTATGAATTTACTTTAGTCGGTAAATTTTCATTACGTAGGCCAAATCTGGATAAAATCTGATCTTTTTTTCATAATCTGAAACTTTCGGGTGCTTTTTCTATTGGCTTGATTGATCCATGGCATGTCTTAATTCAGCTTAATAATGACCTAGATTACTCAAGAGTTTTTGCTAGACGTTCCTATGTCATTTTCAATTGCCAAATGCGTCTTCTAAAATGGACTCCTCTTTTTGATATAAAGGAGGAATCACCAATTGTTTTGGTTTCGCCTAATATGCTAATTCATTATGTGATGCACTAAGTGCTTTTGTGGGGCTCTCTTTGGCCTCTTCAAATTGATCGCCATTATAAGATCCCAACCATCTACATTTTAGTAGAAGTTGATATATCCAAAAGCATCCTAAAGAAGTTTGATTGGCTCAAAAGTATGGTTATAATCAAAAAATTGAATTTGAGAATTTTCCTGTGTTCTGCTCTCATTGCAAAATCCATGGGCACGACAATTCAGAATGCTTTGTGCTACACCCACATCTTAAAAAGAAATATATGAATGAGGCCAACCCTAATCCTCCAATTGATAAAATTGGTAAACCTAAGTATGTGCCTAAAGCTACTCTAAAAGGAAATTCTATCTCTACTTCTGTGGAACCTACACATTTGCCTAATGAAATGTTGAATGATGGTAACCTGAAAGATCTTTATTATGTAGATAAGGTGGATGCTGAGGTTGGCCCTAAGTCTCATTATGATGGCTTGAATACCTATCACTCCTTACATAATAATTTGGATGCTAAAGACAATGCTCCTACTCCATCAAACTTGACTTCCTTGAGTGAACATGAGGAGGAAAATCTAAAAGGGATGGGGGAAGAACTGAAACAATATCCTGAAAATGATCCTCAAATTTGTTCCCTTGACACTTCCAACATATCCCCCTCTCTTAACACTGAAGCTGCAACCTCCCCTACTCTTATTCTAGGTATTGACATACAACCTAATCATTCTTTACATACGGATACTGAAATTGAGGAAGGGGAAGTCACCATAAGAAATGCTTTGACTGATTCTAACACTATTCTCAACATATCCAACCAGTCTCTCTTGGATGGTGACTCTTTCGACAACAATAGACCATTTCAAACTATTCTAAATAAGAAATCACTCAAAGCAAAAATGTTCTCTAATAACTCCACTGGATCTACTAGATCGAGATCCACATCTCATAAATAGCAGCTCTTCCCTTTTTCTATTTACTTTAGATAAATACTTTCTTTTGCTTTTATTTCAAATTAGATTGCCTTTATGTTTAATGCACTTATTTGGAATATTCGAGGGATTGGGACCCTCATTGTTCATAACTGTGTTAGAAATCTCTGTCGTACTAATAATATTGCATTACTTGTTATTATTGAACCTCTAATTCATTCCTCTAAGATCAATCATGTGGCTAGAATGCTTGGCTTTAATAACTTCTTTTACAATATTAGTAATAAGATCTGGTGTTTTTGGAATAACCTAGTCACTGTTTCTATCCTTGATGATCTTCAGCAGGTAGTCAATGTTAACATTTCTTTGGGTGCTTACTCTGGTCTAGGCTCCTTTGTGTATGCATCTTGCAATAGGGCTGGTAGGAACATTCTTTGGGACAATTTAAGATCCTTTGCTGCCACTATCAACTAACATTGGTTGGTCGTGGGTGATTTTAACACCATTTATAACCTTATTAACATTGGCTACTCGGAATCGGATTACACTTGGCATAACTCTAGACTCTGGCAACGGCTGGATAGAACTCTCTTTAACTCCATATGGATAAATCAATGGCCCCATACTTCTGTTGAACATTTAAGTAGAACATTGTCAGATCATGCTCCTCCCTTGATTTCTGTTAAAAACCCATTAAATCAACTCTCTCACTCTACATCTTTCAAATTTCAGAATATGTGGATTCAGCATAGTGATTTTTTAAATGTTGTCAACACTAACTAGACTGCACCCCTCCACCCTGACAATTCAATCAAGGGTATGATTTTCTTCTGGTTCAAACTTAAAAGACTCAAACAAAACCTTGTTTGGTGGAACAAACATAGCTTTAAAAACCTTTTTGCTAACATCAAAAACATGGAACAATTGGTATGCAATCTTGAAAATACTGTTTTAACTGATTCCTCTAAATTGAAGGATTTAAATGAAGCCAAAGATAACCTTATTACCTATCAAAATATGGAAGAAACTTAGGAAAAGGCACCAAGAAACATATTGTCGATGGGGACGAATACCGTGATACTTTCATGCCCTTTGTCAAAAGAGAGCATTAAATTTCATACAGAAAATTAAAAGTGCCAATGGCAACTAGATCACGGATAATAACAAAATTAAAGAATCTATTAATAATCATTTCAAAAATTTGCTGAATAAGAACCATACTTTAGATGCTATCTCCAACACTCATTTGATTCCCTCTCTTATTTCCAGTGAAGATAACCACTTACTTACTATGATTCCTACAAAAGATGAGATTAGAAATATTGTTAATAACATGAACATTGATTCAGCTGCTGGCCCTGAAGGTTATACTACTCATTTCTTTCAACATTATTGGATTATTATTAAACAAGACTTAGTTGAAGTAGTCATTGACTTCTTTAATGGTAACTCTGTTCCTGATATTTCTCTTGCACCTCCATTGTTCTAATACCTAAATTGACAATCTTGAATGCTGGGGTGACTTTAGACCTATCAGTCTTTGCACTTTCTTTCAAAAACTTATTGCTAAATTACTTGTCAATAGACTTACTCCTTTGCTTCAAAAAAATTATTTCTCCTAGTCAAACTGGCTTCGTCAAAGGCAGAGCTATATCCGATAATATTCTTCTATCTTAAGAGCTAATTCATGACTTGGATGCCCCTTACAGAGGTGGCAATATCCTTTTTAAATTAGACATCTCTAAAGCCTTTGACAATATTTCTTGGAAATTCCTCTTTCAAATTTTTGGGTTTTCTGAAAAATTGATAATTCTTATTAAAAATTGTATTACTAATGCTTGGTTTTCTATCATTTTAAATGGAGAGGCCTTAGGTTTCTTCCCCTCTTCCCATGGCTTGAGGCAAGGAGACCCATTACCTCCTTCTCTTTTTATCATTGGAGTGGAATATATTTCTAGGAATCTTATTGATCTATTCAACAATTATCCTAGCAAGTACTTTAGAACCCTGGGTGGCATCCATATCTCTCATTTGAGTTTTGCTGATGATTTCATCATTTTTTCTAATGCTTCCATTCATCACATCAAAAAAATAATGAAATTGTTAGTGAATTTTGGGAAGGAAAGTGGTCTTTCTATTAATGAAAGCAAGAGATGTTTCATACCTTCATCTAAAATTCCTAGTAACAGAATTGACCAAATCTTAAGAATTACCAATTTTCAACAACATCACCTTCCCATCAAAAATCTTGGTGCCCCTCTGTATAAAGGTACAAAAAAATCACATCACTTTGATGAACTTATCCAAAAAATCTCTAATAAAATTTCTATTTGGGAATTTCATTTACTCTCTTTTGGTGGTAGACTTACTTTGCTCAAGAGTATCCTAAACTCCATGACTTTATATCTTATTCAAATTATTGTCCCTACTACTACTACCATTAATAGAATCAAGCACCTCTTTAATAAATTTTTTTGGGGATCTAAAAACTCTTCTAAAGGATGCATTGGACTTCTTGGTATAAAAGCTGTGGTACCCTTGCTGAAGGTGGCCTAGGTTGTAAGACGATCTGTGAAATTATCACTGCATTCTCTCATAAACTTTGGTGGAACTTTAGAAGCAAGAATAGTCTTTGGGCTAAATTTATGACTGCCAAATACTGCCAGGATAAGCATCCTCTCATCTGTCCTTACAAAGTGGGCAACTCACAAATATTGAAAAGACTTTGTAACATCAAATGGGAAGTTGAATCCCTTATTTCTTGGGGGGGTTAACTCTGGAACTTCTTTCTTTTGGAAAGACAACTGGACTGACAATGGTTCCATTGATAATTTATTAATCACTCATTCCACTGCTGATATTAAAGTCAGCTCCTTCTGGCAGAATAACAATTGGAATGATATCATGCTTATTGACTACATTCCTATTTCTTTAATACATAATCTCAGTAACATATATATCAATTCTAACAAGCTTGATCAAATCCATTTTAAGCTCTCTCATAATGGAGATTTTAATCTTAAAGATGTTTGGCTTCATATTAAAGAAACTCATGACTTCTCTAATGTATTTTTTAAACTTTGGAATAACACTATACCTATATCTTATTCTATCCTTACTTGGAGAGTTCTAAAAAATTTCATCCCTATGGATGCTGATATGTGGAGAAAAAGATTTTACTTGCCCTCTAAATGCTATTGCTGTTATCACATTAAGGAGGTGAACCATGTCTTTGTCAATGGAGCTATTGCCTCTAAACTATGGTTTTTGTATGATGATCTATGCAATATTAATCTTTTTAATGGAACTCTTTCTTTATACCAACTTCTGTAGGCTTATTTTCAAAGAGTTGTTAAAGGTCATATTAAAGTTATAATGACCATCACTCTAATATGGTTTATTTGGATGGACATAAATGTTGCTAAACATAGTGGGATTCCTATGAATCATAATAGAATTATTGTGAGAATTAAAGATAAAATTTGTGCCTTATTCAATGCCAATTTAATTACTAACAATCAATTTAAATGTTGCAAATTTGTCGCTAATAAATTGGGTCTTACCTTGCATGAGAACTTGAATTGTGAAAAAGATAAGATTGTCTATTGGATTAAGCCCTATGATAATATTTTCAAGATTAACACTAATGGTTCTATTTCTCAAAATAATTTTGGATGTGGTGGCATTTTCAAAAACTTTAAAGGCGTGGTAACTTGTGCTTTTGCCTATCCTTTACCTGCATGCTCTGTTAATTTTGCTGAATTAATGGTCATAATAAAGTCATTGAGATTGTAGAAAAATTGGCTTAACATTTGGATTGAAGTAGACACTCGTTTACTGATTGATCTATTAACCTCTAATAAAATGGGTAACACTGAATTGTATTATCTTCTCAAGAAAACTAGAATGCTCCTATCTCAAGTTTGTTACAGAATAACTCATGTTTGGCGTGAAGGAAATGCATGTGTTGATTATCTTGCTAACTTAGGTGCTAGATTAGATGATCAAATTTTATTTGATCACTCTAATCTACTTAGACACCTACGTGGTCTAGTTTATTTGGATAATACGGGCTTACCCTACCTTAGAAACTAGCCCCTCTATCCTTTCTTACTTCTTTCTGTTTCTTATTCCAAGATGCATTCATATAATTTTAATTTCTGCTTCTCCTGTGCTTCTGACCCTATCCTTGCTCACTGCATATGGGGTTTATTGATAATGTTGTGTCTCATTTTGAAGGGTATGATGTTCCCTGTTTCATTAAGCTACTGGATGGTAATGTTTATCTCTATATCTATATTGAAAAATTTCTACTTATGTCTTTCTATTTGGTTGGGCCTGTTGATGTTGGCCTTTTGGTTGGTGTGGCTTTATTTTTTGCTATTTACCTCTGGCTGCAGAAGGAAGGAGTATATTTTGAACTGCAGGGAAGTGATGCTTCATGGAATGTGTTGCCTCATGGCTTTGCACTGCAGGAATACATATGTGTTCATTGAGGTTAAAGGTTTTATTGGTATATTTAGTTTATTGTTTGGTTTATTTAGTTTCTGGGAATGGTTTTTTGTTTCTCAATTAGGCTGGCATGGGCTGATTCATTTACTGTTCTATTGGAGCAAGTGGTGGTTTTGGTCATTCCAGACTTCTGGAAGATGTGTTTGTGGATTTTCTAGTTTCCTTGTGTTTTGCCTCCAGCATTATTTGCTGTCACGGGCCCTCTTTTTTGGTCTACTATTGAGTCTCCTATTTGACCTGTTGTGTAGCTTTGAGCTAATTTGTTTGTTGTTTTCTTTCCATCAGTTGGATACCTATGGCATTTAGATTTACTCTTCAATAGCTTAGGAATGTTCTCTCATTTCCTCCAGCCTGCTTGATTATGATGTTTGGAATTGCTGGAATCATTTTTTCTCCCATCAAGAATTGGCTGTCAGGTCTCCTTTCTTTTGGCCTGCTGATGTGATCTATGTGGTGGTTTTTATTTAGTAGATGGATTAGTCTTGCAATTGGCTTTACTGGTATAATTTTGTTTATGATCATGGCTAGATCAAATGCTTCTGTTTCTGTTGATTCTGGTTGGATTACAGCATGTCCTTTAGACCTGTTGCTGTTGGTTTTTCTAACATGATTTGCCAAACATATGGAGATTGTCCTGCTTGCCTATATAGAAAAAAAAGAGATGGTGTCTTCTTCTGGGAAGGTCTTGTTTGCGAATTCTCTCGATTCTGGGCACTTTTTTCTTCCTCCTCTTATTTTCTATTCCTGCTGCTTATAATCTACTGGGCTTACCATTTTTATGACTCTGACACTATTATGGAGGATGTGTGTAGGGATTCTATGCTATGATACATATAATGGATGATAGTTACCTATTCAAGATAATGGCTTGCATTTTACATATACATTGTATTTGGCTCTAATTAGATTTGTAGGTACTTTGGGCCACAAATTCTTCATCCTCTGGCTGCTTTGGCACAGATGCAGCTTTCCTTTACTTTTGTAGGTGCATTGATGGTTCATTTCCTGTTGATTCTGCAAACGGTGGTGCTTTGTTCTAGAGTTTCCATTGATGATCGCTGTATCTTTTACTTTTCTTTTATTTTTACTTACTTTTTGGATGTAATTAGAAGGGGATTTACTCTAGTCGATCAGATTGTAGCTGAAGGGTAGTTTTAGAGTTTATCCCCATTTTAAGGACCTTGTAACCTTCTTTTTGTGGCAATAAAATTCCCTTATATGGGGTTTTTTAAAAAAAAATAGATAAAAAATAAGCACACATAGAGCAAATTAAAAACCTTAGATAACTAGAATCGTCCCTACTGTAAAGACATAGTTCCATAAGCCATTCTTCAGTTTCTCCAGTTCCCATAAAAACCACCCTAGCCTACCTATTAGAGGATTTAGGGTTTAGGGTTTAGGTTTATGGTTTAGGGTTTTACGGTTAATGCTTTTAAGGTTTAGGGTTTAGGGTTTAGGGTTAGGGTTTAAGGTTTAGGGTTTAGGGTTTAGAGTTTAGGGTTTAGGTTTTAGGGTTTAGGGTTTACTATTTATGGTTTAGGGTTTAGGGTTTAGGATTTGGGGTTTAGGGTTTTAGGATTAAAGGTTTAGGGCTTACGGTTAAAGGTTTAGTTTTTAAGGTTAGTTTTAGGGTTTAAGGTTTAAGGTTAGTTTTAGGGTTAGTGTTTTTTTTATTATTAATTATTATTATTATTATTTTTAGGGTTTAGGGTTTTGGTTTTAAGTTTAGGGTTTAGGTTTTAGTTTAGGGTTTAGGGTTTTTGTATTTTTTTCTAACAAAGAGCATATTCAGATTCAATATTTCTTCTTTTAGTTTTCATCAACCAAGTAACACATAAAATTTCTTCAGTTCCCATTAGAACCACCCCGCCTCTCGAGTAGCAGGATCCACCATCATATCCCCGATCTCTCCCTCTGCCACCACCACGGTAGTAACCTCTGTTAGAGTTCCATAGGTTATTTCAATTTATTTTATTTTTATGTTTTATTTAGTTTAGGTTTAGATTTTTTGGTTTTTAGGGTTTAGGGTATAGGGTTGGGTGTTTAGGTTTAGGTTTGTAGGGTTTAAGGTTTTAGGGTTTATCATGGTGTGGTTTAGGTTTAGTGGTGGTTTAGCTTTAGGTTTTGGGTTTTATTTTGTGGTTTAGGGGTGGTAGGGTTTGGTGGGGTTTAGTTGGTTTGGGTCAGGTTTAGGGTTTAGGTTTATGGTTAGTTTTGGGATTAAGACTTTTTTTATTGACTTTGTATTAACTCTTTTTTTATTTTTTTTATTTTGTTAGGGTTTAGGGTTTAGGGTATAGGCTTTCATTTTAGGGTTTAGGTTTTAGTTTAGGTTTATTTTTAAGTTAAGTAAATATGTAGGTTTAAGTTTTATTTATTTATTTTTAGGGTTTAGGGTTTAGGGTTTAGGGTTAGCTTAGGGTTTACGTTCTTTTTTAAATTTAGTAAACCAATAGGTTTTGGGTTATTTAGTTTATTTAGTGTATCTTTTATTTATTTTTGTTTATTTTATTTTTTATTTTTATTTATGATTATTTTTCATATTTAGTCAGTTTAATTTATTTATTTTAGGTTAATTTATTTTAGTTTAGGTTTTTTTATTTTAGTTTATTTTTTTTTAGTTTTAGGTTTATTTTTTAGTTGAGATTTTATTTTATTTTATTTTTGAGGTTTATGTTTTATTTGTTAATTATATTTTATTTTCTTAAGTTTAGATTTTGGGATTTTATCTTAGGTTTATTTCTAGATTTTATTTTTTAGTTTAGGATTAGGTTTAGTTTAAGTTTATTTTATTTTATTTAGATTAGGTTTAGGTTTAGGTTTAGTTTATTTTAGGTTTAGGCTTAGGTTTTATTTAGTTTAGTTTAATTTATTTTTGTTTAGGTTTAGATTTATTTTATTTTGTTTATTTTATTTTTATTTTAGGTTTGAGTTTTTTTGGTTTAGGGTTTAGGTTTTATTTATTATTTATTTTTAGGTTTTTTTTTAGGTTTAGGTTTTCTTTTAGTTTTTTTTAGATTTAGATTTTATTTTAGATTTAGTTTTTATTTTGTTTAAGTTTTTTATTCTTTGGTTTATTTTATTTTATTTAATTTACTTTAGGTTATTAATTATTTTATTTTATTTTTAGGTTTTGGGATTTATTTTAGGTTTTTATTTCATTTTATTTTATTTATTTTATTTAGGTTTAGGATTTATTATATATTTTATTGTTATGTTTTATCTAGTTTAGGTTTAGGTTTTTAGGGTTTAAGGTTTAAGGTTTAGGGTTTTAGGCTTTAGGGTTTTAGAGTTTAGGGTCAGTTTTTTAGTTTGGGTTAGGTTTAGGTTTTAGGTCAGTTGTACTGCACTGGGTTTAGGGTTTAGGGTTAAGGGTTTTTAGGGTTTAGTGTCACTGGTTTAGGAGGTCAGGTTAGGGTTTAAGGTTTAGGAATTAGGGTTTTAGGGCCTTTAGTTTTAGGGTTTTTTTCTTAATTACAAACCCGACAGTTTAGGTTTATTTAGTTTATGTTTTAGTTATTTTAGTTTATTATATTTTTTTATTTTATTTAGGTTTACTTTTGTTTTATTTAGTTTAGCTTATTTATTTTAGGTTTATTTATTTTAGTTCATCTTTTAGGTTTAAGTTTATGTTTATGTTTATTTTTTAGATTAGTGTTATTTTTATTTTATTTTTAGGATTAGGTTTTATTTTTATTTTTAGGTTTAGTTTTAGGTTTAGGTTTTCATTTTATTATTTTAAGTTTATGTTTTAGGTTTCTATTTTAGGTTTTATTTATTAATTTAGGTTTAGGTTTATTTTTAGTTTATTTTATTTTATTTAGTTTAGGGTTTAAGTTTAGTTTATTTTAGGTTTAAGTTTAGGTTTTATTTATTTTAGTTTAGGTTTAGGATTATTTTATTTTGTTTATTTTTGGTTTAGGTTTTTTTTTAGTTTAAGATTTTGGTTTTATTTATTATTTATTTTTAGGTTCACTTTTTAGGTTTAGGTTTTTATTTAGTTTTTATTTTATTTTATTTTAGGTTTATTTTATTTTTATTTTATGTTTTGTTTTTTTATTAAGGTTTTTTATTTTTTGGTTTATTTTATTTTTTTAGTTTAGTTTAGGTTTTTATTTATTTTATTTTGTTTTAGTTTTTATTTTTTATTTTCTTTTTTTTTGGTTTAAGTTTAAGTTTAGGTTTAGGTTTTAGTTTAGCTTTTTATTAATTATATATTTTTTAATTCATTTAGCTTTAGGTTTTTTTATTTTTTAAAATTTTTAGGATTTATTTAGTTTAGGTTTAGATTTGTAGGTTTTTGGTGTTTAGGGATTAGGGTTTAGGGTTTAGGGTTTAGGGTTTAGGGTTTAGGGTTTGGTGTTTAGGGTTTATGATTTAAGAATGTAGGTTTATGTGTTTAGGGTTTAGCGATTAGGGTTTAGGGTTAGGGTTTGAGGTTTAGTGTTTTATTGGTTTAGGATTTAGGGTTAGAGTTTTTTTTATTTTTTTTATTTTTTTATTTTTTTTATTTTTTAAATTAAGTAAACTCGTAGGTTTAGGTTTATTTAGTTAATTTTTTATTTATTTTACTTTATTTTATTTTTTATTTTAATTTAGGTTTATTTTTATTTTTATTTAAGTTAATTTATTTATTCTAGGTTTATTTATTTTAGTTTAAGTATTTTTATTTTAGTTTAGTTTTTAGGTTTAGGTTTAGGTTTTAGTTTATTTTTTGGTTTAGTTTTATTTTTATTTTATTTTTTAGGTTTTAGTTTTATATTTTATTTTTAGGTTTAGGTTTAGGATTTTATTTTATTTTTTAAGGTTTAAGTTTTAGTTTTTTATTTTATGTTTATTTTTAGGTTTTATATTTTAGTTCAGGTTTTGGTTTATTTTTAGTTTATTTCATTTTATTTAGTTTAGGTTTAAGTTTAGGTTTAGTTTATTTTAGGCTTAGGTTTAGGTTTTATTTATTTTGTTTAGTTTATTTTAGTTTAGGTTTAGTTTTATTTTATTTATATTTTATGTTTTGGTTTTTTTTTTAGTTTAGGGTTTATGTTTTATTTTCGGTTTATTGTTTAAGTTTATGTTTTTATTTAGTTTTTATTTTATTATTATTATTTTAGGTTTAGTCTTTTACTTTATTTAAGTTTATTATTATTTTTATTTTAGTTTATGTTTTTATTTATTTTATTTTATTTTAGTTTTTATTTTAGTTTTTATTTTCCTTTTAGGTTTATGTTTAGGTTTAGGTCTAAGTTTAGGTCTTAGTTTATGTTTTTATTTTATTTTATTTTAATATTTTCTTTTAGTTTAAATTTTATTTTTTATTTTAGGTTTTATTTAGTTTAGATTTTAGTTTTAATTTTCTAGGGTTACTAGGGTTTAGGGTTTAGTGGTCCTGGGTTTGGAGTTTAGTCTGCTTTAGTTTTTTTTTTGGTTTATTTTACTTAGGGTTTAGGGTTTAGGGTTTAGGTTTTAGGGTTTAGGGTTTAGGGTTTAGGGTTTAGGGTTTTAGGGTTTAGGGTTTAGGGTTTAGGGCTTTCAAAGTTCAGGATTTAGGGTTTAAGGTTTAGGTTTTCAATTCAGGATTCATGTTTTGGCTTATGGTTCAGGGCTTTTGGGTTTTTTATTTTTAAATAGAGAACAAATTCATCTTCAACATTTCTTCTTTTATTTATTTAGTTTATTTTTTTATTTATTTTAGTTTATTTTATTTTTAGTTTTTATTTTATTTAGTTTATTTATTTTAGTTTAGGTTTTTTATTTTAGTTTATTTTTTAGGTTTTGGTTTAGGTTTATGTTAACTTTTTAGTTGAGTTTTTTTATTTTATTTTTTTAGTTTAGGTTTTAAAATTTTAGGTTTAGGTTTAGGTTTTTATTTTATTTTTTGGTTTAGGTTTTATTTTTTATTTTTAGGTTTAGGTTTAGGTTTTTATTTTCTTTTCTTAAGTTTAGGTTAGAGGTTCTTATTTTAGGTTCATTTTTAGGTTTTATTTTTTAGTTTACATTTAGGTTTATTTTTAGTTTATTATATATTTTTTAGATTAGGTTTAGGTTTAGGTTTAGTTTATTTTTGGTTTAGGTTTTGGTTTTATTTATTTTAGCTTAAATTGTGGTTTATTTTATTTTTATTTTTAGGTTTAATTTTTAGGTTTAAGTTTTTATTTTATTTTATTTTAAGTTTATTTTATTTTTATTTTAGGTTTAGTTTTATTTTATTTAGGTTTTTTATTTTTTAGTTTAGTTTGGGTTATTTATTTATTCTATTTTAGTTTACTTTTTATTATAATTTTATTCTCTTTTTAGGTCTAGGTTTAGGTTTAGGTTTAGATTTTAGTTTATGTTTTATTTTATCTAGTTTAGATTTTATATTTTATTTTTAGCTTTATTTAGTTTTATTGTTTTAGCTTTTAGGCTCAGGTTTAGGGCCTTTAGTTAGGTCTCAGTAGCATTTAGGGTTTTGGTTTTTTAGGATTTAGGGTTTAGTGGCCTGAGCCTGGGCTCAGTGCCTGGCTCAGGGTTGTGGTTTAGGTTTAGGGCCCATGGCTCAGTGGGCTAGGCTCAGGGCCTGTGTTTATGGCTCAGGGTCAGCCATATGCCTGGGTTTAGAGTTTAGGTAGGTTTAGGTTATAGTTTAGTTCAGGTTTGGTTTTTGGGTTTTCTTAACATGAAAAAAACCGATCCCAACATTCTACTTTGATTTTAGTTTATCTTTTTTTATCTTAGGTTTATTTTATCTTTTAGTTTAGTTTGGTTTTATATATTTTATTTAGTGCATTTTTATTAGTTTATCTTATTTTATTTTTTGTCTGGTTAGGTTTTATTTTAGTTTATCTTTATTTTATCTTTATATTTTATTTATTTTGGTTTTATTTAATTTAGGTTTAGTTTTAGGTTTTATGTTTTAGGTTTAGGGTTTAGGTCAGGTTTAGGGTGTAGGTTTAGGGTTGGGTTTCGCCAGATTTAGGGTTTAGTGTTTGTTTTAGGTTTAGGATTTTGTTTTAGAGTTTTTAGGTTATAGGTTTAGGTTTAGGGTTTAGGCTTTAGGTTTAGGTTTTAGGGTTTAGGTTTAGTGTTTAAAGTTTATGGTTTTAGGGTTTAAGGTTTAGGGTTTAGGGTTTAAGGTTAGGGTTAGGGTTTAGGATTGAGGGTTTAGGGTAGCCGAGCTATACCCTTATACAACCTGGAATAGGAAAGAATAATTATAACTATAGTAAATGTTATGGGGGTCTTCTTTCTTTATATCTCCATTTTTGATTTGGTTCCTTCTTTCATTTGGATGGTGTTTGCTTCAAAGGCATCCTAGGGCACTCTAGGACAAAGCCTTCTGTCCACTGCTCATCCTAATCCCTTATATCACTATTCCTAAATCCTACTGCAAAAATTACATTTATGTGGGGAAAGTAAATCTAACTACACCTGCAAATTAGAGGTTAGCTAAATATAAATATAATCTCAAGCAGTTGTATTTATAATTTGGACTTAGCACCCTACACATGGAAAACTAAGCCCACCTGTCGTAACTTGGATTATGCTTAAGGATTTTAGCAACTTGCAAAAAGAGCATTCACATTTATTTTTAAGTATCCCTTAAGCATAATCCCTTACAAAAAATATGATTAGGTTAATATTGGCCTATCATCTAGTCTACAAAGCATACACCCTAATATCCAATCTAAAATAATACATCATAAAATAAAACATACATCACATCATACACTGTCCTAACTTAGAGCTAAAAGTGGTGACTTAATTCTAATGTGTGTATTAAGTCTTCTGTGGTAAGTATTGTTAGGCATTAGTGTTGTATTTTCTAAGTGTAGAAGGATTCAATTTAACATGGAAGGTTTATTTCACATGAAGTAGTTTAATTGATTTGAGAATTTTGATTTGTGTATTTTTTTTCATTGATTACAATTAGCAACTAAGTGTTATAAAGAGAGGAAAAGAGGATTGCCCTCTTTCATCCCTACCTTAAGTCACTTCGTAAACTATATTAATTTGTTTTAGTTCTCTTTAGTGAATGACTTACTAAATGATTTAATTAATCCTTAGTTTAGGTTCACTTTAAATAATCATATTCAAAATGAAAGGCATCTTAAGATTAATTTAATTGAATTACTACCACATGACATATATTAAATCATTCCTTTCCAACACATGTAACATGCATGATTTAATCCTAAGTGTATACATGCAACATATTATAGCACACTTAAATGATGAATGTATGTGTATGATTAGAATTTATATTATATTTGATTAAATTATTTAAACATATTAATTTAAAACTTTATCCAAATACTTATACAAAAATGACATAAGAATGAAATTAAATAGGCATGTGCTATTGTTAAACTAGGTAAGTGAGGTAATCAAATGACCTCCCTAGAGCTAGCTAAAATCTCATATTCTTGGGATGTCTAGTCTATATATTTATTTGCATTCAAACATATGTAAATTTGAATACAAGAACAAAAGAAGTAAGCTCCAAATCATATGGCTAATTAATTCAACCACTTAGTCAATTATGAATGCATGCAATTTTAATGTAAAATGGGATTTCCATTCATTAACCACATATACATATACATGTATAAAGATATCGACAAGTACATGTCATTGTTAAACTAGGAAAGTGAGGTAATCAGATGACCTCCTTGGGGCTAACTAAAGCCTCGTATTCATGGGATGTCCAGACTATATACTCACTTTTCTTGGACACACATGGATGTATACATAAATGAGGGAAAGAAAACCATGAAAAGTTTGTATATTTTTTTGATTGAATCATTTATATATATCTATTAAAGCTCTATCCAATATCTACTATTGAAATACATAAGAATGAAATCAAATGGGTACGTGCCATTGTTAAACTAAGGGAGTGAGGTAATCAAATGACCTTCTTGGGGCTAACTAATGCCTCATGTTCCTGGGATGTCCAGACTTTATACCCATTACCATTCAATCTTACATAAATCAATACATGAATAGAGGAAAGAGAACTCAACATTCATACACTTAAGCTATAAGCACATGCATTTCTTATGTATTTATAATTAGCATCATAACACATATTATTCTTTATTTATAATCTTTTGAAAAATACATTTGGATTTAATAGTGATAATAGCCACACATATATTAAATTAAATCATCACATGCAAGTTTACATAAAGGAAACCCTTTTATTTTACTTTATTTTGAAAAGATGGATGCATGAATTCAAATGACATACTAAATTTAATATGATTGGAAAGAGGACAATCAAATATAAGCATCTGATTCATTCAACCAAACTAGTTTTTAAAGACAATCAAATCAAATAAGATTATTTAAAGCAAACCAAAGCTTCTTTATCAATTAAGTTTTGGATTTCATTTGATTTAAAGAGGAGAAGAGAAATCATC
Source organism: Cymbidium sinense (assembly GCA_021442155.1). Classification (NCBI taxonomy): domain Eukaryota; kingdom Viridiplantae; phylum Streptophyta; class Magnoliopsida; order Asparagales; family Orchidaceae; genus Cymbidium; species Cymbidium sinense. The sequence continues at coordinate 61,424 of JAKCPB010000933.1, forward strand.
ACTTGTTATTTTAAACCCATTCCCACATTAATGATTTGATGTAATTTAAGGAAATGTAATTAAGTTGATTTTATGGGTTAATTAAGTTGAACCTTTAATTATATAAATTAATTACCCTAACCTATGTCACCTTAAAGTAATTAACTGAATAATTATAGGCCAACATGATATGCATGGAAAATAAACTTGCAATGATCCTAAGAAATAAAAGGGGCCTAATGCAATTGGCTCATGATTAATATTTAATTAGATTAAGTAAATTAATTACTCTTATGGTTTTCCCATAAATGTGTACTAACCATAATTTCATTAAACTCCTTTAGGTTATTAAACACCTAAATATCTACCCAATTATTTAATTAATTAAGGTTTGATGTGATTATGATTTCAATTTACTTAAGTGATTTAAATAATTAGTTAAATCTCAATTAATTTCATTTTAAAAAAGGGTGAAATGAACTTAGGGAAAGGGGTCCCAACCCTATTCCTCTGTTCACTTACTGTTGAACAATGATTAATAAACTTAATTAAGTAATTTGTTACTATTCATGGGATTAATTAATCATTAATTAACTTAAATGAGTAGTTAAGGCTTAGTTTGTCAATTTTCTAAATTAAGTAAGCAATAAATCCCAAAAAAATCATGGGAGACAGAGGTCATCCCATTAAATTAACTCACAAAATTTGGGATTAATTCCTCAAGTAATTAAGGATTAATTAAGCTAATAAATTTTGTAATTAAACTTTAATAAAACCTTAATTAATGTTCAAAATTAGTTAAGATCATTTTTAATTAATTCTATTCTTAAATACCTTTAAAATGAGTATTTTTTTATTTCTCTATGATATTTTATGATTTTTATAAGTTTCAGCCATTAAAAATGATTAATTAAGCCAATTTAAAGCTTAATCCTATTGGCGCCACGTGGCATGCTTTCCATGTGGCATAGCGAGATTGGCTACTTAAAACTAATCTGACTCAATGCCTACGTGGCAGATGTAGATGCACTTTCTTGTTTGCCATTCGATCTAAGTTTGGACTGCTATGATTAATCCCATAGCTTAATAGGATTAAATCAGATCGATCTAGTGGATCTAATCACGATCGTCCATTCCAATCATGCAGAACAAATGGTGCATGATCTAACATCATGCTAGCGAGGGAGAATAGAGTCTGTCCATGATTGCTCACTTGATCCAAGCTTACAAAATATCAGATAAACTCCAAAAGGATCCCACACCTTCACGACATCGATTGGAGGGGATCTAACGATCAAGATTACACAAGATCAAGTTTTCTACAAAATGCTCCAACCCACTTTTGCCTAAGGATTAGTTTTGGAAGCATACATCGTTGGAGCTCAAAACAGGTGGATCAAATGAATGAGGAAGCTTCATCTAGTGGAGATGAAGCTTTATTGAGCAATAATTGGATTAATTCCTCGATGTTCACTCGAAAGGCCATGAACTGATGATTTGGAGCTCAACTTTGATCGAAGTCCCACCTCTGGTGCTCGGGAAGCTTGGGAGATGGTTCGTTCTTGCTCGACGAGGCCTAGGGAAGGTGCGTGCAAAGTTAATTTTCATTTGTTGGAGAAATGGGGATGTTTGGTCCGAAATTGGAGTGTCCTATTTTGGGACAGATAGGAATGGCATTTTTTGATCGAGGAACAAGCTTGGGAACTTAGGGAATGGCTCTAGCAACTTATCTTGGGTAGCTAGGGCTCTGAGGAATGATTTTTGTGTGTTTGAGAAGAAATGAGGTGTATACCTCAACTTGATCGACAAGGGATGGGCTTGGCTTTAGTCATCCTACCATCTCAATGAGTTATGGGTGGCAGGGAGGAGGTGAGTTGGCTCGATTTGGTTGATTGAAGGTGTGGAGGTGGCTGCCAAGGAGGAATCATGGGTATCTTATGGGTTTCAAATGCTCCAATAGAGAGGGTGAGGTGATTTCACATCCCAGGGGTCATGGCCGACCCAACCACCCCTTGGGTCACGTTGGGCAGTGTCCTAAGTAGACCATTGGGAGAGTACCAAGTGGCCAAGGATTAGAAAAGATCACTTACATGGGTGATTTTTCTCATGTTATGCCCTTGACCTAAGGGTAGAATGGTCATTTGGTATTGGATTTAATTTGGGCAGATTTGAAATGAGCCAAAAGTGGGTTAGCTCAAACTTCAAGTCAACTGGAGTTGATTTGGTTAGGTTTGGCTCAGTTTGACTCATTTAGGTCAAATTATGTTAAGTTGGGTTAAGTTTACCAATTGGTTGAATTAGGTCAAACCAAGGATTAGGTCAAGTTCATATGATCATTTGGGATGTTTTGGTTTAATTGGTTTGGTTTAGTTTAGCTTAGATTTTATTTTGGCTCATTTGAATTCATTTGGGTCAAATGGGTTAAGTTGACCAATTTAACCAAATTGTCCAAATTGGCTTGGGTTTAGTTGACCAATTGAAGATGATTGTAGGCTTTGGTTTCAATTAATTTTGATTTGGTTCTAATTTAGGCCAACTTGAACCTTTAGGTCAATTTGGGCTAAGAACAATCAATTGGGTCCAATCATGGCTTTGGTAAAGTTCAACAATCAATTTGGAATGAATTTGAGCCATTATCTACAATCAATTTGGTTTATATTTTGATTTGACCCAATTTGGTCTTTTAAGTCAATTTGGGTCAACTTGGGTCAAGAGGGCCAATTGGGTTTGGTTTGACTCAATTGAAGGTCAAGTCATATTCAAATATTGAATTTGATTTGGTATGAATCATTGGTTTCAAGGGATTTGGCTTAGGTTGGCAAGTTTGGGTTCATAGGAGTGGGGTTGACTTGGTCAAATGTCCAAGTTGACTTAGTTTGACCTAATTTGTGACAAAAGCAACCAAGGGTGATCATAATCATGATGGGAGGTTTTGATGGGCTTAGTTCAATCCAATTTGTGTAATAGAAGTTGGCTCAAATAGGTCAAATTGGCCACTTTGGGTCAAGTGGACCAATTGGGTTTAGTTTGATTTTGGGTTGAGTTTGATTTAGTTGAGTGTATATATGGATTTTGGATTGATATATAAATTCAATTGTATTGGGTTCAAATGGGTTATGGTTCATTTGAACATTTCAAGTCAAAAGGGTTAAGTTGGGTTTAACTTGGGTTGATTTTGGTTTGGCTTGATGATTGTAGATTTCATTTATATTTGTGAATATGATTGAAGGTATGATTGATTCATGAGAAAATAAATTTAATTTTGGATTTGGAATGAAGGAATTTGGCTAAGGCCATGGAGTTGGGTCATGTGGCTTAGGTTTCAAGTTTGATTTGGTTTGATTTAGTTTTAATGATTTAAATGTATATTTCATTTAAATTTGTGAAGATGATTGAAAATATGATTGATTTCTGAGATAATCAATTGAGTTTGGCGTGAGTTGGATTAATATTTTGCTAAGTCCATGGGATAGGTCATATGGCTTAGGAAGGGTTTTTATTTAGTTTGATTTAGTTTTGATCATTTAAATATAGATTTGATTTATATTTAGGAAGATGATTGAAGATATAAATTTATTATGAGCAAATCAATTGATTTTGGATTGATTTTGATTAATATTTGGCTAAGTCCATGGGATAGATCATATGGCCTAGGAAGGGTTTCAAGTTTGGATTTAATCATGGGCTTCAATCATTTAGTTTTGGAATTTGGGTTTGGATTTGGATTTGGATTTGATGCTTCAATTGAACTTGAGGTTTGGTTTGAGAAGGTGAACATGTATTGGATTTGGGTTGTAAGGTAGGTGGATTATCCTAATCCCTAAGGCATAACCTAATCCCATGGTTAACCCTTCTAAGTCTTTAGGCTTAGGTTATGTGTTTACCTAATTGTTAAAAGTGTCTTATGATTAGAGAAGTCTTAGTGTATAGAAAACTCCTGTCTAAGATGGGAAGTTGAATCCGCACTCCAAAAGTGAGGTCAACAAGCCTTTGGTTCCATCGTGTTGCCCTTGGAGATAGATGATTTGAAGACGAAGCTAATTTTCATATAATAGACTCAGATACATCTTTCAATGCTTTGCTTGGGAGTCTATAGATGCATGAGAACAACATAGTTCCATCTTCTCTACATAAGTGTATGAAGTTTATGAGAGGTGGGATCGTCTACTGTGTCTAAGGAGATCTCAAGCCATTTATAGTTTATGAGGTCGACATATATGAGGATGCGGCTTACTACCTCCCTCAAAATTAATAAGTCTATTCTTACAAACTTGGCCAAAGTTAAAAAAAATGAAAAAAAAAAGAAAGAGAAATAGAAAAAGAAAAGAAAAGGGAAAATAAAAAATGAAATAAATGGGAGCTAAAATAGACTTGGAAGAGGAAGTGGAGCTTGACGTTAAATTCCACCCACGGTTTGTTAATCCATTCGAACATATGGGTAGGATGACCTGACCTCCACTAGGCAGAGGAAGAGGCCAGTCCAGAGGCAATCCCAGGGTAGAAAACCTCTTTATTGGCCAACCAATAGAAAATATGTCCCAGCTACTAGGAGTACACCTGCTATCCATATAGACTTAGAGTCTAGTTCATAAGATGAGTCTTATATGGTTAACACAGCCAGTTCTTCTCAGCAATAGATTCCCTTGGAGGTGACACTTGAGCCAGATAGCGATGAAGACCGGGCTCCAAAGCAAAGCATAAGTGTATCCAAGTCTATATGTGAAAAAGTTAGGCATCAGTTGGGAACCTTAGCTCCAACCCCACTTTCCTCTCAAAAAGCTGAGGGTTTGATAGTTAAGGAAGCCCCTAAGTCATCCACATGTGTGAAGACACGAAGGTTCTTTTTGGGAGCATCATCCTCAAGTTAAGAAGTTGATGTAGAACTTTAGGATGATTCATATAAAGATTTAATAAAATTACCTTTTGATTGGTACTTGGCTTGTGTTCAAAATTTAGTAAAGAAAAGGTTAATCCTACAAACTTGGTCAAAGCACAAGTTAGACTACTTTGAAAGAATATGGAAGAACAAATGAAAGATCTCTCAATTAAGATTGAGACTAGGATTTGGTATAGTGGGTCTAGTCAATCATGATGATTACTGCTTAGTCATCACCAATCATTTGAAATCTAATAGGTTTTTGTCAAATCACATTAACTCATATGAGGAACTGTGCTTAGAAACATTAGATGATCCAGATGATTTTAAAGTTAGAAATGCACCGCTAGAGTTTGAAGAAGAGATCAAGTCAACCATCGACGAGCTTAAGGAAATCAACTTAGGAATTGAAGAAGATCCACGCCCAGCATACATCAGTTCTTTATTGAATGAAATTGAAACCAATGATTTAGTCAGGCTATTGACTGAGGTTAAGTACTACTTTGCATGGAGCTATGAAAAGATGCCTGGATTAGCTCCTGACATAGCGATCCACAAACTATTAATAGAGCTTACTACAAATCCTATTAAGCAAGCTCTAGACGCATGCGATTAGACATAGAACAACAGGTCATTTATAAAGTCAAGAAACTGATCGATGTTGGCTTCATCTGGGAAGAAAAATACCCTACCTGGTTAGCCAGCACTGTCTAAGTTAAGAAAAAGAATGACCAAATTCACATATGCATCAATTTTAGGGATTTAAATTAGGCATTTCCAAAAGATGAATTTCCACTGCCAATCCTCGAGCTGATGGTTGACATTGCCTCATATCATGTAATATTCTTTTTCATGGATGACTCATCTAGATATAACCAAATAAAGATGGCCCCTAAAGATGAAAAAAACACTGCTTTTAGAACCCCGATCAGAATCTATTGCTATAAGCTAATGCCTTTCAGCCTTAAAATGCCTGTGCTAAATACCAGTGGACTATGACATAAATCTTTGATGAACTCATTCATCATCAAGTCGAGTGTTATGTCGATGGTCTCATGGTGAAAAGTAGAGAAAAGGAAGACCATCTCTTTGACTTGAAGTAATTTTTGAATAGTTAAGGCAATTTAACATCAAAATGAACCCCCTGAAGTGTGCATTCATAGTAGCTTCAAGGAAATTCTTTGGGTTTATTGTCCGACACCAGGGAATTGAAAGTGATGCAGAGAAGATCAAAGTGATATTGGAAATGCCATCCCCTAAAAGTTTAACTCAACTCAGATCATTCCAAGGGAGCTTGGCATATCTAAGATGCTTTATATCCAACCTATTGAGAAGACGTCATCCATTCTCAGCACTTATCAAAAAGGATGCCAAGTTTAAGTGGGATGGCAAGTGTTAGCACGTCTTTGAAGATATCAAGCATTACTTGATGAGACCGCCGATTCTAATAGCCCTTATCCCGGGCAAGCCGCTCATACTTTACATTGCTATGTTAGATGACTCCCTTAGTGCTTTGTTGGCCCAAACTAATGACGAAGGGAAGAAAAATGCACTTTACTACCTCAGGCATCGTCTAATCTCTGATAAGGTAATTATCCACCCATTAAGAAGCATTGCCTAGCTTTAATCTTTGCATCCCAAAAGCTACAACACTACATGCTTACTCATAAGGTGAACTTAACCTATAGGATCAATCAGGTACAGTATCTCATGACACAGCTAATGCTATCCAGACGGTTGGCATGATGGTCCATGATCATCTCATAATTTGACATTACCTTCATACCCCTCTGTGCGGTGACAGGACAAGCTCTAGTAGATTTCTTCACAGTACACCCACTTCCTGCTGACACTCGGCTTAGTGATGATCTCCCCGATGAACTAATCATGAACTTAGGAGATACTAGCATTCACTGCTGGCAGATGTACTTTGATGGTGCTGCTTCCTCTTAAAGAGGAGAAGAACCATAAACCACTAGTCAAGGAAAGGCAAGGGTAGGGATAGTTCTCTTAACTATGGACCACGATGTGATGAGATTCTCATATTATCTATCTAATCCTTGCACCAACAACAAAGTCGAATATGAGGCTCTAATTTCCAGTCAGGAGTTAGCCATTACTCTAAGCATCCAAAACATCAATATCTTTGGGGATTCTCAGCTAGTTATCAACCAAATCGAGAGGTCCTATTTGATTATAAAGCCCAAGCTCCATCACTACCATAAGTATACCATAGGGTTGTTGGCCCAAATTCCAGAGGTTGCCATTTATAAGATTCCTCGAGGAGAGAATTCCATAGTGTATTCTTTAGCCAAGCTTGCAAGGGGTCGGTATGCTCGGAGGATGAGTCCATGTCAATAAAGCTCCAAAATTGATAAGTCATATCTTTATTGGTATTGAACTCATCAAAAAGCACTCTCTTGAAGGAGAGGTTGCCATTGCCAAGAAGAACAAGGAGTTAGATTAAAGGCAACCATTCATGGAATACCTAAATAAAGACAAACTACCTTAAGAGAAATCACAAGCCTATCAGATGAAGTAGAGAGTACTTTCCTACACTCTTGTGGATGGTGTCTTAGACCAATAGTCCTTTGATCATATGTGGTTGTATTATATAGACAAGTACGAAGCCCACAAGATCATGGCCGAGGTACACTCAGGATTATGTTGAGCCAACCAATTTGGTCCGAAGATAAAAGCCAAGTTTAAGAGATTAGGATACCACTGGCCATCGACGATCAAAGATTACATGGATATTACTAGTCGATGCCACCAATGTCAAATACATGGTGTGGTCCTACACCAACCACCCAACATTCTACATCCTACATTGGCCTCATGGGCATTCGTGTGTTGGGTTTTTGAGATAGTGGGTCTGACTGATTCTCCTTCTTCCAAGGGTCATCAGTTCACCTTAGCTGCTACTGACTACTTTTCCAAATGGGTGAAGGCAATTTCGTTCAGAGAGATCACAACTCAATATGTGCTCCAATTTTTTAGGAACCATATCATATATAGGTTTGGAGTGCCTCGATAACTTATACCTGATAATGATACTGCATTCAAGAGCACTAAGATCAACAACTTTGCCCAGAGATGCAACATAGATTGGATATATTCTACCATCAACTACCCGAGGGCAAATGGCTTAACGGAAGCCTTTAATAAAACTCTCATCCAAATACTAAAGAATACACTAGATAATAATAAGAGATAGTGGCATGAGAAGTTAGTTAAATCCTTGTGGGCCTACCACACCGCATATAGAACTCCAACTCAGTTTTCTCCTTTCTCCTTAGTGTATGGGTCTAAAGCTGTTCTACCATTAGAAGTTTAACTCCCATCACTAAGGATAGTTGTGGGTAGCAATATCACAACAGAGTAGAATACCAAGTTGTGGTTAGAAGAGCTTGAAGGTTTGAAGGAGAGATTCCTATGAGCATGTCAAAACCTTGAGTTATACAAAGCTAAAATGATTCAAGCTCATAACATGTTGGTCCATCCTAGAGCTATTCAAGTAGGAGAGCTTATTTTAGTTCTAAGGAGACAAGTTGTTATCCATCGTAAGATGGGAGGTAAGTTTGAACCCACATGGGAAGGCCCTTTTGCATTTGTAAACCGTGTAGGTCATAATGATATAGCCCCTTCTTAGTGGGTCCCTTGCACACCGACAGGGTCCATATTAACTCAGATTAAATTAAACCCAATCTAATTTTTTCCATTGGAGTTAAATCACACCCTTCTCCCCAGTGGAGCCCCAAATCATATATAAATAAGTCAAGCAAACAAATGAAATCTAAAAACAACCTCCCTAATGGAGCCAAATTAAACCAACTCTCTAGTAGAGTCTAAATCAAAGAAATCCAATCAAACTCTTATCCCTAGTGGATACATCCCCAAACAAATCTATGAAATCAAAGTCAAATCCCAATCCCCAGTGGATAGCCTGAACCTGCTTCCCTAGTGGAAGGTTCGTAGACCTAATCCCTAGTGGACTCGAGCCTATATCTCTAGCAGATATGCCTTCACATCGATTAAATAAAAACAAATTAAGGTCGATTCAATCTTAATCCCCGATGGATTATAAATTCTTATCCCTAGTGGATCTTCTTTCCACAAATCTTATAATCAAATCAAATTTAAACCTTATCCCCAGCAGATTTTCTACTTCTATGCCCTCGACATAGACCCCTCACATGTCATGTCCAATGCATGTGTTATCCCCTAGCGGATCTCCTTCCATGTACTTGCTTTAGAATTCTCATCAAATATTATTTTTTCTCTTATGCACACCTTTAATACTTCAACCAAAAGCCTAACAATGTATTCGTTCAAGCAACGACATAGATAAAAAATGAGCACCCATAGAGCAAATCAAAAACCCTAGATAAGTATAACCGTCTCTACTATAAAGACACAATTCTATAACCAGCAGATCAAATCGATTGTTCTTCGCCAAGTTCCATCAAACCCCCACCTCTCAAAAGCAAGATTGCCATCTATTGATCTCTCCTCGCCACCATGGTTGTAACCTTCATCGCTCCTCCTGCATCCATAACCACCGACCACCACCTCCATATCCCCCAACACCTCTAGGTCCCCCACCACCACTATAATAATTGTCGCCTCCACCTTCACCTCCACCATTAGATCTTGATTAATCCTAGTTGACAATGATGTTCCTACCGTCAAGGTTCTACCCATTCTTAAGATTTAGGGTTAGTTTAGGGTTTAGGTTAGGTTTTTGGTTATTATTAGGGTTTAGGGTTGTAGGTAGAGTTTAAGGTTTAGGTTTTTGTGCTTTTAGGGATTATTATTCAAGAGTAGGGTTTAAGGTTAGATTTAGGGAGGAGGAAGGAGGGGTAGGATAATACAGGTAAGTTTAGGGTATAGAGATGCTAGTGTGGTTAGGGTTTATATAAAAAGCAAAGTAGTATTTAGTTTATTTTATTTATTTGAGTTTATTATTTTAATTTAGTTTAGCTTTAAAGATTTATTTTAGTTTAGGTTTATTTTAGATTATTTTTGTGTTTATTTTAGGAGTTTATTTTATTATTTAGGTTTAGGTTTTATTTTCATTTTAGATTTAGTTTAGGTATTTTATTTTAGGTTTAGATTTTAAGTATTTGTTATATTTTAGGTTTATTTTAGTTTATTTTATTTAGTTAAGTTTTATTTAGGTTTAGGTTTAGGTTTTATTTATTTTAGTTTAGTTTTGGTTTGTTTTATTTTGTTTATTTGATTTTAATTTTAGATTTAATTTTTTTATTTTAGAGTTCAGGGTTTTATTTTTATTTATTTTAGTTTTATTTTAGATTCATATTTTAAGTTTAAGCTTTATTTAGTTTTAATTTATTATATTTTATTTTATTTATGTTTAGTTTTATTATTTAGGTTTTATTCTTAGGTTTATTTTATGTTTAGTTTAGTTTAGCTTTATTTATTTTAAGTTTTATTTTATTTTATCTTTATTTTAGGTTTAGGTAGTTTAGTTTAGGTTTTATTTTATTTTAATTTTCTTTATTATATTTAGGTTTAGGTTTATTTATTTATTTTCTTTTAGGTTATATTTAGATTAGGATTTTAGGTTTTAGATTAGGAGGGTATGGTTGGGGTAGCCCAGGGTTTAGATAGCCAGGGTAGGGTTTATGGTAGTGTCCTCTATGGTAGGGTGAGTTAGGAGTATCAAGATATGGCCCATATTTAGGTAGATCCTATTAACCCACCTTCTTACCCAGTACCCAGGAGAGTTTGGCCCAGGGTCAGGGTCAATAGGGTCAGTTTGGGTTGGGTCAGTGGCCCAGGGCCTAAGGCCTAGGTCTGTAGCCTGGGGTGGGTGAGTTAGGGTCAGTTTGGCCCAGGATAGATAGTTATGATTATGTCATGGTTTGAGGGTTTGTATGGCTTATTTTAGGGTAGGGTTTGGATTCATTTAGGGTTTAGGTTTAGGGGATCAGGTTTAGGTTTTATTTAATGAAAAGTTTAGGTTTATTTAGTTTAGGTTTAGGTTTAGGTAGGTTTAGGTTTATTAGGTTTGGGTATTTATTTTAGTTTAGGTTTAGGTTTATTTTATTTTATTTTAGGTTTAGTTTTAGTTTAAGGTTTAGATTTTTTTATTTATTTATTTTCATGTTTTATTTTAGGTTTAATCAGGTTTAGATTTCATTTAGTTTTATTTCATTTTTAGGTTTATTTATTTATATTTAGATTTAGTTTTATTTTATTTTAGGTTTTAATTTTAGTTTAGGTTAGGTTTTTATTTATTTTATTTTAGTTTTATTTTATTTTGTTTTATCTTTAGGCTTAGGTTTATTTAGGTTTAGTTTATTTAGGTTTTATTTTATTTTATATTTTAGTTTATTTGGTTTACATTTTTATTTTTATTTTATTTTTTTTATTTAGGTTTAGGTTTTATTTTTTTGATTTTGGGGAACTTTTATATTTTATTGCCTAGTTACAAGGTCCTTAAAGGGGATAAACTTTTCAGAGCTTCAGGAGTAAATCTTATCTAAGTACATCCAAAAGCAAAAGAAGGCATTAAAGCAATCAAAAGATATTAGATTAACATAGCCATAGAAAGATTATAATGCTGATGTGAGAATGCATGACACTATGGAGCAAGCGCAAGAGGACAATAGAAGCACCTAAAGCATCCATTTGGTAAAAGTCTTGATATCCTTAGTACGCAAATATAATCAAAACCATATCTGGAAGAAGCCAACAGCCAATGAGAGGTTCCCATCTTAGGACCATATAAGACACCATGTCAATGAATTCAGACCAATATAAGTAACTCATCATATTCAACATAAGCTCATTATAAGTCCACCCATTCAGATAGAGCATGATAAGGTTTGAATATGAATTAGTTAAGATCATCTTAGGATATGCATAAGTCTAACAAAGCTAGGCAAAAGATAGAGAAGCAAAAGTAAAATGGTTTTCTCAGAGACCATAAGCAACAAACAACAAATAGGCAACACCACATTGCCAGCCAGGTGAATTAAGTAAGCTACAAGAAACCAGGTCAAGCCCCAATTGACCACAGTTCTGGTCGATGGGTTGGAAAGAAAGTAGGGTAAGGCCCTTTATTTGGAGGCTCTCCCCACCACAAAAAATTCTAGTAAGAGATAATCAGAGCAGAAAGCTCAGTAATAGGTTGCTTAGTAGCATAAACAAGAATCCCAGGGCAACAAGATAACTGGGTGACCAATAACCCAACTATCTATGAAAGGTAAAACAATGATTAAGACCAGGTAAAGCGGAAGAGTACTCCTCATGATCTGCATGTTCTCATCATAGCCAAGAGAGGGAAAATAATAATAGGAAAGATCAGCAACAACCCAGATATTAGCGGCAAAATAAGACAAAAAAATAAAGAGCACTGGGGGTACTCTAAACCACCAATAATGGAGGTAATGATATTATTCCATTCCCAGAGATATTAAAGCATGGGATTTCACAATAAAGTAACAACAATAAGGAAGGTTGCAACCATTTGATGCTCACCCCTACCTTGGATAAAAATAATTAAGCCGCAAGAAGCAGGCCCCCAACTCAACTATCTGCTAGAAATCTTAGAATGAGGTAGTAGATAGGGAGGGATAGGTAATGAGCAGCTCACCACAAGCCAATCCATAAGAGACATTCAGCAAATAGTTCAAGTTGCTTTTAGTAGGCATAACTTTAATCCAATTCTACCAAAGATAATGTATAGGAGGTTGGCCAATAACCCAATTATGCATATAAGATAAACCATTGATGAAGTTAAGGAATAGAAGAATGATCTTCAAGATTTGCATGTTCCCATCGTTTACAAAGGGAAACCAAAAGGTGGGAAGACCAACAGTTATTTTAGTAAAAGACAAAAGAAAAATAAAGAAAACTTTTCATTCCAAAAACCAATAGTGGAGACATTATTATAGTTTTTGCACCCATTAAGAAATGCAATCTTTAAGAATAAAGATATAAAATAGAGAATGAATGAGTTCAAGTAATTCCCACCAGAGTAAATAGTAGTACTTACAACCTCAGCAAAGGCAGAATGAAAATCCATTAAGTAACTCCAAACATGCTGATCATGGGAAATAAGTCCAGAAACAACAAGATTGACAGTAGCCTCAAGGGTCCAATTCAGCCAACAACTAAGAAAGGAGATACCAACAAGTTGACCATAGGAAAAGCTATTTTAGAGTAGAGTGCATAAAATTGATCCCATAATAAAAGAGAAGAATTCTGACTATGGCAAATAGAACCAGGATGAAAAGAGCAACAACATGTGTGATCAAAAATAGCCCAGCTGATAATAACACAAATAGTTGGAAAATCGAGAATCGAGGTTTAGGTTTTTAGCTTTTTAGGGTTTAGGGATTAGGTTTTAGGGTTTAGGGTTTAAGGTTTAGGGTTTGTGGTTTAGGGTTTATGGTTTTGGTTTTAGGGTTTAGGGATTATGGTTTAGGGTTTTAGGGTTTAATGTTTAGGGTTTAGAGTTTATAGGGTTTAGGGTTTATGGTTTAGGGTTTTAGGTTAAGGGTTTTCAAGGTTTAAGGTTTAGGTTTAAGGTCTAGGGTTTAGGTTTAGTTTAGTGTTTAGGGTTTTTATTTTTTTTAATAGAGAACAAATTTAGATTCAACATTTCTTCTTTTGGATTTCATCAACCAAGTAACACACCAAGTTTTTTAAGACACAAGCGACAACATAGATAAAAATTGAGGAATAGAGAAAATCTAAAACACTAGATTATTAGAACTATCTCTATTGTAAAGATAGTTCCATATGTAGCAGATCAGATCAGTCATTCTTCAATTTCTCTAGTTCCAATTAGAACCACTCTAGCCTCAGTAGCGGGATCCCCATCATCTCACGATCTCTCACTCACCACCACAGTAACCTTTCGCTCCTCCCTCCATAACCATCCTGCTTCGACCACCACCTCCATATCCATGACACCTCAGATCCCCACCACCCTTCTGATAGCTGCCTCGCCTTAGCCTCCAAGCATCTCTAGTTGGTTGTGATATTCCTACCATCAAGGTTCTGTCCATTCTAAGGGTTTAGGTTTAGGTTTAGGCTTATTAGGTTTTAGGTATTAAATTTATTTTTAATTTATTTAGTTACTTTAGGTTTAGGTTTAGGTTTAAGGTTTGGGTTTAGGGTTTAGGGTTTAGGGTTAGGGTTTATGGTTTAGGGTTTAGGGTTAGGGTTTAGGATTTAGGGTTTAGGGTTCAGGGTGTAGGGTTTAAGGTTTAGGGTTTAGGATTTTAGGATTTATTCTTTTAGGATTTAAGGTTAAGGATTAGGATTTAGGGTTTTGAGTTTAGGGTTTAAGGTTTATGGTTTTTTAGGGTTTAGGGTTTAGGGTTGTAGGTTTAGGGTTTAGGGTTAGTTTTAGGATTTAGGGTTTATGACTTTTTTGTTTAAATTAAGTAAACTGGCAGGTTTAGGTTTATTTAGTTTATGGTTTAAGGTTTAAGGTTTAGGGTTTAGGATTTAGGATTTTTAAAAAATAATTAAGTAAACTGGTAGGTTTAGGTTTATTTAGTTTATTTTTTATTTATATTAGTTTGTTTTATTTTTTTTTTTTATTTAGGTTTATTTTTTATTTTTATTTAGTTTAGTTTATTTATTTTAGGTTTATTTATTTTAGTTTAGGTTTTTTTATTTTAGTTTAATTTTTTTGGTTAAGGTTTAGGTTTAGGTTTATTTTTTTAGTTGAGTTTTATTTTTATTTTATTTTTTAGGTTTAGGTTTTATTTTTTTTATTTTTAGGTTTAGGTTTAGGTTTTTTTTTTTTTTAAGTTTAGGTTTTTGGTTTTAGGTTTTTATTTCAAGTTTATTTTTTAGGTTTATTTTTTAGTTTAGGTTTAAATTTATTTTTAGTTTATTTTATTTTATTTAGTTTAAGTTTAGGTTTAGGTTTTATTTATTTTAGTTTAGTTTATTTTAGTTTAGGTTTAGGTTTATTTTATTTTTATTTTAAGTTTAGGGTTTTATTTAGTTTTTATTTTATTTTATTTTATTTTAGGTTTATTTTTTTTATTTTTTATTTATTTTTTATTTTATTTTAGTTTTTTATTCTTCGATTTTTTTTATTTTTTTAGTTTAGTTTAGGTTTTTAGTTATTTTATTTTAGTTTATTTTTATTAGTTTATTTTATTTTATTTTTAGGTTTAGGTTTAGGTTTTACTTTAGGTTTTTATTTTATTTTAGACAGGAATCTTCGACGAACTCATTCATCATCACGTCGAGTGCTATGTCGCTGATCTCGTGCTCAAAAGTAGAAAAGGAAGACCATCTCTTTGACTTGAGTATTTTTCAAACAATTAAGATAATTTAACCTCAAAATGAACCCAAGTATGCATTTGGGTAGCTTCAAGGAAATTCCTTGGGTTTGTTGGCGACACCGGGTATTCGATCGATAAGATCAAGGCGATATTAGAAATGCCACCCCACAAAGTTTAACTCAACTCGGATCATTCCAAGGCGGTTATCTAAGATGCTTTATATCCAACCTATCGAGAAGATGTTAGCCATTCTCAGCTCTTATCAAAAAGGATGCCAAGTTCAAGTGGGATGATAAGTGTGAGCATGCCTTCGAAGGCATCAAGCATTACCTGATGATGTCGCCAGTTCTACTAACCCTTATCCAGGGCAAGCCTCTCATACTTTACACTACTGCTTTAGATGACTCCTTTGGCGCTTTGTTGGCCCAAGCCAATGATGA
Source organism: Cymbidium sinense (assembly GCA_021442155.1). Taxonomy (NCBI): domain Eukaryota; kingdom Viridiplantae; phylum Streptophyta; class Magnoliopsida; order Asparagales; family Orchidaceae; genus Cymbidium; species Cymbidium sinense. The sequence goes on from JAKCPB010000933.1 coordinate 77,002, forward strand.
AGGAAGAAAAATGCACTCTACTTCATCATTTATTTATACACCCATTGAAGCATTGCCTAGCTTTAATCTTTGCATCCCAAAAGCTGACACTACATGCTTCCTCATAAGGTGAACTTAATCTCTAATCAATCCACTACAATATCTCATGACACGACCAACAGTGATTTCTTACAACCACTTCTCTTGACTTTCCATGATGATCTCCCGATGAATAAATCATGAACTTAGGGGATACAAGCATTCACCTAGGAGATGTACTTTGATGGTGCGACTTCCTCTCAAGAAGAAAAATATACTATTCTAGGAAAGCCAAGTAGGAATAGTTCTCTTCACTCACGGATGGTGTGATGAGATTCTCATATCATCTATCCAATCCTTACACCAACATCGAAGCCAAATATGAGGCTCTGATTGCCGGTCTAGAGTTAGATGTTACTCTAAGCATCCAGAGCATCAACATCTTTAGAGATTCTCAGCTAGTTATCAACCAAATCGTTGGGTCTAAGGTTAAAAGCAAATATCACTACCAAGTACACCATTGAGTTATTAAAATCTATAGGTTACCATTTATAATATTCCTCGAGGAACATCATAGCATATCTTGAGCTAAGCTTGCGAGGACTTGGCATGTAGAGGATGAGTCCATATCAATAAAGGTCCAAAATAGACAATTCTTATCCCTTATTGATATTGAACTCATCAAAAAGTACTCACTTGAAGGGGAGATTTCCATTGCCAAGATGGACGAGGAGTTAGATTGGAGGTAACCATTCATGGATTACCTAAATAAAGGAAAACTACCTCAAGAGAAGTCCCAAGCCTATTAGATGAAGTAGATAGCACTTTCCTACGCTCTTGTGGATGGTGTCTTATACCAGAGGTCTTTCGATCATATGTGGTTACGTTGTTTAGACAAAAATGAAGCCCATAAAAAGTTGACCCAACTCAAGATTATGTGGAGCCAATAAATATGGTCTGAAGATGAAAGCCAAGATCAAGAGACTAGGATACTATTGGCCATTGATGATCAAAGATTGTATGGATACCGCTAGGCGAGGCCACCAATGTTAAATACATAGTGGGGTCTACACCAACCCAACAATCTATGTACATTGGCCTCATGGCCATTCAGTGTTGGTACCTATAGTGGGATTGATCCTCCTTTTTCCAAGGGTCATCAATTCATCTTAGCTGCTACTAACTACTTTTCCAAATGGGCGAAGGTGATTTTTGCTCAGAGAGGTCATAGCTCATCATGTGCTCCAATGTTTTAGGAACCATATTGTATATATTTTTAGAGTGTCTTGACGAATTATATTTGATAATGGTAATGAATTCAAGAGCACTGAGATCAACAACTTTGCCTGGAGATACAACATAGATTGAAGATATTCTATAATCAACTACACAAAGGAAATGGCTTAGTAGAAGCCTTCAATAAGACTCTCATCCAAACACTAAAGAATACACTCAATAACAATAAGCGATAGTGGCATGAGCTGTTAGATGAGCCCCTACTCACCAACTCCAATCTCTACTCCTTTCTCCTTAGTGTATTAGTGTGAATCCGTTCTACCATTAGAAATCCAATTCCTATTACTAAGAATAGTTGTGGGTAGCAAGATCACAATAAAGCATAATGCCAAGTTGTGATTATAAGAGCTCAAAGGTTTGGAGGAGAGACTCCTACGGGCATGCCAAAACCTCGAGTTGTACAAAGCTAAAATGATTCAAGCTCACAACAAGTTGGCCCATCCTAGAGCCTTTCAAGTAGAAGAGCTTATTTTATTTTTAAGGAGACCGATTGTTGCTTGTCATAAGATGGGAGGCAAGTTTGAACCCACTCGAGAAGGCCCTTTTCCATAGGAAAGGCTACCAAGGATGATCTTATTAACTTATTAATCATAAGGGAGAGTGCCAAATGCTTCCAATCAATGGGATCTACTTAAAAGAAATATTATTAATCATGTTTGAAAGAAATTATCATCAATTAAAATTTTATTTAACATTTAATCTCTTCCATGTTGAAAGTATTCTTGTTAGCCAAGCTGCCACAATGTGTTTAGGGTAGGTGTAAGGAACCCGAGCAGCATCCTATCCTTCATTGACACAACACAAACATAAAATATACACAAACATATAAAATAAACACATATATTTTCTCTCGTTCTCCTCTGAGTTGAGATAACACGACACTCACTTTCGGTAGGCTCAGGTTGGGTTGACATCTTTGCCAGTGTGTCACCTCGGTGGTCTTCTTGGTTTGGAAGATGTAAGTCGATATGCTTTCCTTCTTACTTGGCCACTACACGATAAGCTTGTTAGTTTTGGTAGGCCTTACCGCATGGCCGGTAAGTTACCTCATGTTGGCTTCATTTAGAGGATGTGAGTCTGCTATGCTTTCTTCTTGGATTAGCCTTTGTGCACTGACTAGGTCAAGTATATTTGAGGTTTAGGATAAGTCAGTGGCTCCTTCCCTCCTAACTAGTTCAAGTCTAGGTCTACTCCTTCCTTGGGGCTCCCGCTTAGTAGTTGCTCTAGGTTAGATAACATCTGTCTCATCGATGATAGACTATCCTGATGATCAAGTCTGCTTGGAAAGTGGTAAGCCTACATGCTTTCTTTCCAGGCTGATCATTGCACACTGACGAGCACCTTAGGTTTGTTGGTTCTCACTATGTTGATACAACTCATCTTTGGATACACCTTAGGTTGGTTAGTTCTCGCACCTTAGAATACACCACTCAAGGTAGATGTAAGTCTACTATGCTTTCTCCTTGAGTTGGCCATCGTGCACCTATAGGCTATCTTTTCCAAGGTTTAGGATAATTCCCCTAGCAGCACCTCTAATGTGGGCACTGTATTTGGATTACATCCTTTATGACACCATTTAGACACTACCCGGGTTACTATCGGATTAGAGAGTTTCCCTTTTCGAGTACCACTCATATGGTTGGAGAATCCATCTTGTGGATGTGCAGATTTACCCTTAGTTCAGTAAATCTAAGATAGGTCAAGACTGATAGGTACCATTTTCTAAGCAGGTATCCTCTCTTTAGGGAAGTGTCAGCAAAACTCCCTATAAGAATAGCCTAACTACTCTTGAGTTGATATAAGTCCCTAGTGGTATTCACTCAGTACTCACCCCTAAGTCGGGTTCAATTTGTTGTGCTACTACAAGGCCACCCCAGCAATTGTTCCTCGCTTCGGAAGATGTAGGTTTACTATTCCTTCTTTATAGTCATTGCACATCGAAAGGCATCCCATTAGGTTGGCTAGCTCTACCTCGTAGCTAATGGACTATCCTTTTAGATTTGTAACCCTAAGGTAGGCCAAGGCTGATATAGCCCCTTTTTAGTGGCTCCATCACACACAGATAGGGACTATACATTAACTCAGATTAAATTAAACCCTTTCTGATTTTCCCCAGTGGAGTTAAATCATAACCTTCTCACCAGTGGAGCCTAAATCACATATAAATAAGTCAAGAAAATAAATCAAATTCAAAACCAACCTCCCTAGTGGAACCAAATTAAACCAACTCCCCAAATAGAGTCTAAATCAAAGAAGTCCAAAACTCTTATCCCCAGATACATCCCCAAATAAATTTATGAAATCAAACTCAAATCCCAATCCCAGGTTGATTGCCCAAACGCTTCTCAGTGGAAGGTTCATATACCGATCTACTAGGCTCGAGCCCATATCTCAGATATGCCTCCACATCAATTAAAATAGAATAAATTAAAGATGATTCGATCTTAATCATCGGTGGATTATAGATTCTTATCCCCAGCCGATCTTCTTTCCACAAATCATATAATCAAATCAAAATCAAACCTTATCCCCAGTAGATTTTCTTCTTCTTTTCCCATGACATAGACCACTCACATGTCATGTCCATTGCATGTGTGATCCCCTTGTGGATCTCCCTCCATGTCCTTGGCAAGGAATTCTCATCAAATTCTATTTCTTTTCTTATGCACACCTTTAATACTTCAACGCCTAACAATGTATTCATTCAAATTACATCATCTTAACATTATAATCAACATTTTATGATTTGTGATGGTGCAAGCTCAAACTAACTATACAATATCATGCTAAAAATATTATAGTGTGAATTAACACACTATATTATAATATAATATATGATGTTATATTATAATTTGCTATAATATAATATATTGTCTAACATTACTCCTCATTAGAATCACTTAATTGGAACAAATAACAAAGTTTTCTCAAAATATGAATAATGTTCATTTTAAATGTAAAATTGTTATTTTTCTATTAGAAATGGTACAAAATAGCATAATTTTAGTGTTGCTTCTTGGTGTGTGCCATGAATTTGGCCAAATTCTTCCATCTCAAAATTAACATTTTGTGAGTTTTGACCCAATGTATTATAACAAAAGAAAACATGCTAAAATGTACAATAAATAACTAGTAACACACCACCATTCATTCATATATATATGAAGTTATATTTTTATGTACATTATATTTTAATATGCTTTCATATGCTTTCATATATAATATATTATCTTACATTACACCTTAAAATGAATCACTTTAAGCAAAAAATTTATAAAATTTGGTTGAAAAGTGAACATTTATTTTGGATGCAAAATTAAATTCTTTTGATTAAATGACACCATAGCACACCCCAATGATGTTCCCTAAAGCTTACCTTAAATTTGGCCAAATCCCATCATCTCAACCTATTAATCACTTTTATGAATTATACCAAGACAAACTCTACTACATCATATTATAACAAACTAAAATATGCTAAACAACAAGTAGTAATGCAATAGTATGCTATAATGCATGATGCTACACTATGTTATGTCATTCTATATTATAATACACTATGACATATTATATTATATTATATTGCATATCACATCACAATGGATTGCTTAATATAAAAAATCATAAAATTAGTCTAAACAATAAAAAAACTATATATTTTAGTTGTATCACTTACATATTTTAAGTTGAAATAATATATTATGTTGCCATGTTTCTACCTATTATGAATTTGGCCAAATTCCACCATTTTAAAGTCTCGCTTATGATGCTACAACATATAATATTTATTTTGAACATAAAATCTTACTTTTTAGACTATAGTGGTATAGCACACCTTTGGTACTACAACCTAATCAAGTTCAAATTTAACAAACTTCATCATCTGATTTATTAAATCAATATTTTTATGATTTATATTAATATAGACTATAGGGAACAACACCATAATATACTAAAACATTTTAAAACATCTTATAACATTCAAAACACATCACTACATTGTCAAATATGTGATGATACATTATACTACAATATATGGTATTATAATATAATTTAGGGTTAGGGTTTAGGATATTCAAATCACTAATATTCAAGAGATAGTCTCTTGAAGACATTTTCTTTAGCTACCATAACTATGCTAGGATTAGGTCATTCTTTAGATCTAGTCCTAATGACATCTTTATTCAAGGTTTGGTTAGTTTAGATTTAGGGTTTGTTTTTTAGGATTAGGGTTTAGGGTTTAGGGTTTGGGTTTAGGGTAGGTTTTAGCAATTAGGTTTATGGTTTTAGGTGGTTTAGGATGTGGTTTAGTATTTAATTTTAGTGTTTGGTTTAGTATTTAGGGTTTAGGTTTAGTGTTTAGGTTTAGGGTTTAGGTTTTAGGTTTAGGATTTAAGTTTTAGTTTAGGTTTTAGGGTTTCTTTTTAACAAAGAATAAATTCACATTCAATATTTATTCTTTTTGATTTAATCAACCAAGTAGCACCCCCAAGTTTTTTAAGACACAAGCGATGACATTGATAAAAAATGAACACCCATAGAGACAATCAAAAACCCTAGATAAATAGAACCATCTCTAGTATAAATACACTTTCCATCTCTTCCTCCACCACCAAAACTATAATCTCAGTTTCTCCTCTTACCTCCATAACCACCACCTCCATATCCACCATCACCTCTAGATCCCCCACCACCTCTGCGATAACCACCGCCTCTACCTTCACCTCCACTGCTAGATCTAGACTGAGCTTAGTTGATAGTGATGTTCCCGCCATTAAGGTTCTGCCCATTTTTAGAGTTTAGGGTTAGTTTAGGGTTTAATGTTTAGGGTTAGTTTAGGGCTTAGGATTTAGGGTTTAGATTTTTGGGTTTAAGGTTAGGGTTGTAGGTTTTAGGGTTTAGGGTTTAGGGGTTAAGGTTTAGGGATTTAGGGATTTAGGGTTTATGGTTTAAGGTTTAGGGTTTAGAGTTTTAGGGCTTAGGGTTTAGGGTTGAGGGTTTAGGGTTTAGGGCTTAGGATTTAGGGTTTATGGTTTAGGGTTTAGGGTTTAGGGTTTAGGGTTTTTGGTTGTATGTTTAGCTTTATAGGTTTAGGGTTTGGGGTTTAGGGATAGTTTTAGGGTTTATTATTTAGGACTTAAGGTTTAGGAATTCAGGTTTATAATTTTTTTTTAAATTAAGTAAACTAGTAGGTTTAGGTTTATTTAGTTTATTTTTTGTTTATTTGACTTTATTTTAATTTTAATTTTTATTTAGATTTATTTTATATTTTTATTTAGTTTAGTTTATTTATTTTAAGTTTATTTATTTTAGTTTAGGTTTTTTAGTTTATTTTTAAAATTTGGGTCTATTTTTTAGTTGAGTATTATTTTTATTTATTTTTTAGGATTGGGTTTTATTTTATTTTTTTATTTATTTTTAGGTTTAGGTTTTTATTTTATTTTTTTAGGTTTAAGTTTTAGGTTTTTACTTTAAGTTTTTTTAGGTTTTATTTTTTAGTTTAGGTTTAGGTATATTTTTAGTTTATTTTATTTTATTTAGTATAGGTTTAGATTAAGGTTTAGTTTATTTTAGGTTTACGTTTAAGTTTTATTTATTTTAGTTTATTTTATTTTAATTTAGGTTTATTTTATTTTATTTATTTTATTTTTATTTTAGGTTTAGATTTTTTTTTTGGTTTAGGGTTTAGGTTTTATTTATTATTTAAGTTTAGGTTTATTTTTCAGGTTTAGGTTTCTATTTAGTTTTATTTTTTAATTTTAGGTTTATTTTAATTTTATTTTAGGTTTAGTTTTTATTTAATTTAGGTTTTTTATTTTTAAGTTTAGTTTAAGTTTTCATTTATTTTATTTTAGTTTAGTTTTATTTTTATTTTATTTTCTTTTTAAGTTTAGGTTTAGGTTTTAGTTTTAGTTTTTATTTTATTTGATTTTATTTTTGTATTTTTGTTTAGGTTTTTTATTTCTTTTATTTTTCAATTTTATTTAGCTTAGGTTTAGGTTTTAGCTTTAGGATTTAGGACTTAGGGTTAGTTTAGGGTTTAAGGTTTGAGGTTTAGAGTTTAGGGTATAGGGTTTAGGTTTTAGGTTTAGGGTTTAAGTTTTAGTTTAGGGTTTAAGGTTTTTTTTAACAGAGATCAAATTCAAATTCAATATTTTTTCTTTTCAATTTCATCTACCAAATAGCATCCCAAGTTTTCTAAGACACATGCGATGACAAAGATAAAAAAATGAGCACCCATAGAGCAAATCAAAATCACTAGATAAGTAGAACAATCTCTACTATAAAGACAGTTCCATAGCGAAATAGGATCAGCGTTCTTGATTTCTCTCCCCACCACTCCTCGCCGCATTAGCCTCCGCAGATCTGCTGGTTGACGGTGATGTTCACATCAAGGTTGCATTCTTAGGGTTTAGGTTTATTAGGTTTTAGGGTTTAGGTTTATTTTTTTTTAATTTATGTACTTTAGGTTTAGGTTTGGTTTGGGTTTAGGGTTTGGGATTTAGGGTTAGGGTTTAGGGTTTAGGGTTTAGGGTTTAGGGTTTAGGGTTTTAGGTTTTATGCTTTTAGGATTTAGGGTTTAGGGTTAGGGTTTAGGGTTTTAGGGTTAGGGTTTAGGGTTTAGGATTTAGGGTTCAGGGTTTAGGTTTATTGTTTAGGCTTTAGGGTTTAGGGTTTTGAGGGTTTAGGGTTTAGGGTTAGATTAGGGTTTAGGGTTTATGACTTTTTAAGGATTATGGTTTTGGTTTAGTTTTTATGTTTAGGGATTAGGATTTAGAGTTTAGGATATTTTTTAAAATTAAGTAAATTGATAGGTTTAAGTTTATTTAGTTTATTTTTTTTATTTTACTTTATTTTATTTTTTATTTTTATTTAGGTCTATTTTTTATTTTCATTTAATTTACTTTTTATATTTTAGTTTAGGTTTTTTATTGTAGCTTTTTTTTTAGGTTTAGGTTTAGGTTTAGGTTTATGCATATTTTTTAGTTTAGTTTTATTTTTATTTTATTTTTTATATTTAGGTTTTATTTTTTATTTTTAGGTTTAGGTTTTATTTTTTTATTTTTGGTTTAGGTTTTAGGTTTTTATTTTAAGTTTTATTTTTTAGTTTATTTTATTTTATTTAGTTTAGGGTTTAGGTTTAGTTTATTTTAGGTTTAGGTTTTATTTATTTTAGTTTAGTTTATTTAGTTTAGGTTAAGGTTTATTTTATTTTGTTTATTTTAAGTTTAGGTTTTTTTTTAGTTTAGGGTTTAGGTTTTATTTTTAGGTTTATTTTTTTTAGGTTTAGGTTTTTCTTTAGTTTTTATTTTATTATTATTTTACATTTAATTTTTATTTTAATTAGTATTTACATTTTTTTATTTTATTTAGGTTTTTATTTATTTTATTTTAGTTTATTTTTTAGTTTTTATTTTCTTTTATTTTTACGTTTAGGTTTAGGTTTAGGTTTAGGTTTAGTTTGTGTTTTTATTCTATTTTATTTTATTTTATTTTATTTAGGTTTAGGTTTTTATTTATTTATTTTTTTTTGGTTTTATTTAGTTTATGTATAGGTTTTTTTTTTTTGGTTTTAGGGTTTAGGGTTTAGGGTTTAGGGTTTTTGGTTTAGAGTTTAGGGTTTAGGGTTGTAGGTTTTAAGGTTTAGGGTTTAAGCTTTACGATTTAAGGTTTAAGGTTTAGGGTTTAGGGTTTAGGGTTTTTTTATAAATTAAATAAATCAATAGGTTTAGGTTTATTTAGTTTATTTTATATTTTATTTTTATTTAGGTTTATTTTATATTTTTGTTTAATTTAGTTTATTTATTTTAGTTTTATTTATTTTAGTTTATTTTTTTGGTTTAGGTTTAGGTTTATTCTTAGTTCTTAGTTTAGTTTTATTTTTATTTTTCCTTTTATGTTTAAGATTTATTTTAAATTTTTTGGTTTAGGAGGTTTTTATTTTATTTTTTTAGGTTTAGGTTTCATGTTTTTCTTTTAGGTTAATTTTTAAGTTTTATTTTCTAGATTACCTTATTTTATTTTGTTCAGAGTTTAGGTTTAGTTTATTTTAGGTTTAGGTTTAGGTTTTATTTATTTTAGTTTAGTTTATTTTTTATTTAGGTTAAGGTTTATTTTATTTTATTTATTTTTTGGTTTAGTTTTTTTAGTTTAGGTTTAGATTTTATTTTAATTTATTTTAAGTTTATTTTTAGGTTTATTTTTTAGGTTTAGGTTTTTATTTAGTTTTTATTATATTTTATTTTAGGCATATTTTATTTTTAATTTACATTTAGTTTTTATTTTATTTAATATTTTTTACTTTTAGGTTTATTTTTTATTTTTTTTTTAGGTTTTTAGTTATTTTATTTTAGTTTAGTTTTTATTTTTTATTTTATTTTTTTCTACGTTTAGGTTTAGGTTTAGGTTTTGGTTTAGGTTTTAGTTTAGGTTTTTATTTTATTTTATTTATTTATTTAGGTTTAGGTTTTTTTTATAATTTTTTATTTTTAGGTTTTATGTAGTTTTGGTATATGTTTCAAGGTTTCTAGTGTTTAGGGTTTAGGGTTTAGGGTTTAGGGTTGGTTTAGGGTTGTAGGTTTTAGGGTTTAAGTTTAGGGTTTAGGGTTTAGGATTTAGTGTTTAAGGTTTTAAGGTTTAGGGTTTAGGCTTTAGGGTTGTAGGTTTAGGATTCAGGGTTTAGTGTTTAGGGTTTCGGGGTAGGGTTTTTTTATTTTTTTTCAATTTTTTATATATATATTTTATTTTAAATTAAGTAAACTCATAGGGTTAAGTTTATTTAATTTATTTTTTATTTATTTAATTTTTTATTTTTGGTTAGGTTTATTTTTATTTTTATTTAGTTTAGTTTATTTCTTTTATGCTTATTTATTTTAGTTTAAGTTTTTTTATTTGAGTTTACATTTTAGGTTTGATTTAAGATTATTTTATTAGTTTAGTTTTATTTTTATTTTACTTTTTTAGTTTAGTTTTTATTTCTTATTTCTAGTTTAAGTTTAGGGTTTATTTTTTTTATTTTAATGTTTAAGTTTTAGGTTTTCATTTTAAGTTTTATTTTTTATTTTAGGTTTTATTTTTTAGTTCAGGTTTAGGTTTATTTTTAGTTTATCTTATTTTATTTAGGGTTTAGCTTTAGGCTTATGTTTAGGTTTATGTTCTTCTTATTTTAGTTCAGTTTTTTTTTTTTAGGTTTAGGTTTTTTTTTATTTTTATTTTTAGGTTTAGGTTTTCTTTTTAATTTAGGGCTTAGGTTGCATTTTGTATTTATTTTTAAGCTTATTATTTAAGTTTAGGTTTTTATTTAGTTTTTATTTTTTTTAATTTTAATTTATTTTATTTTTCTTTTAGGTTTAGTTTTTATTTTATTCAGATTTTTATATTTTAGTTTAGTTTAGGTTTTTATTTATTTTATTTTAGTTTAGTTTTTATTTTATATTTCATTTTCTTCTTAGGTTTTGGTTTAGGTTTTCTTTTATGTTTTATTTTATTTTATTTTTTTATTTTATTTTAGTTTAGGTTTATTTATTTATTTATTTTTAAATTTTATTTTATTTAAGTTTAGCTTTTTAGCTTTTTAGGGTTTAAAGTTTAGGGCTTAGGGTTAGTTGAGGGTTTAGTGTTTAGAGTTTAGGGTTTGGGGTTTATGATTTTGGGTTTAGGGTTAAGGGTTAAGGGTTTAGGGTTTAGGTTTTAGGGTTTAGGGTTTAGGGCTTAGGGTTTTAGGGTTTAGGGTTTAGGGTTTAGGTTTTTGGTATAAGGTTCAGGTTTTAGTTTAGGGTTTAGGGTTTTATTTTTTTTAACAAATAATAAATTCAACTTCAACATTTCTTATTTTTGATTTCATTAACCAAGTAACACACCAAGTTTTCTAAGACACAAGTGATGACATAGATCAAAAAATGAGCATGCATAGAGCATCAGATTGGTTTAGTTGTTCTTGATTTATTCTAGTTCTGTCGAACCACCACGACTTGGATTCACCATCATATCCTTGATCTCTCTCTCAACCACCACCATGACTATAACCTACATCGCTCATTAGGCCTTCATAATAACCATTGCTCTGACCACGACCTCAATATCCACTAGTACCTCTAGATCTTCTACCACTGATAATCATTATCTTGCCTTCACCTCCATCGGGATCTAGGTGCTGTTGGGTGATGTTCTGCATAAAGATTCCATTCTTAGGGTTAAAGATTATTAGGTTTTAAAGTTTAGGTTTATTTTTTACTTTATTTAGTTACTTTAGATTTAAGTTTAGGGTTTGGGGTTTATGGTTAGGTTTTAGGGTTTAGGGTTTAGGGTTTTAGGGTTTAGGATTTTAAGGATTAGGGTTTAGGGTTAAGGTTTAGGGTTTAGGGTTTAGAGTTTAGGATTTAGTGTTTAGGCTTTAGGGTTTATGATTTTGAGTGTTTAGGGTTTATGGTTTAGGGTTTATAGTTTAGGGTTTTTAGGGTTTAAGGTTTAGGGTTTAAGGTTTAGGGTTTAGGGTTTTAGGTGTAAGGTTTAGGGCTTTGGGTTTAGGGTTAGCTTAAGGTTTATGGTTAGTTTAGGTTTAGGGTTTAGGGTTTAGAGTTTTTAGGGTTTAAGGTTTAGGGTTTAGGGTTAGTTTAGAGTTTAAGGTTAAGTTTTAGGTTTAGTATAGGGTTTTTTTTGGGTTTAGGTTTTAGATTTTTTAGGTTAGGGCTTAGTTTAGGGTTAGGGGTTTTAGAATAGGGTTTTTAGGTTTAGGGTTTAGTGTTTAGGGTTTAGGATTAGGGTTATGCTTTGGGGTTTAAGGTTTAGGGTTTAGGGTTAGTTTAGGGTTTAGGATTTAGGGTTTTTTAGGGGTTTGGGGTTAGTTTTAGGGTATTGGGTTTTGGGTTTATGGCTTAGGATTTAGGGTTTAGTATTTAAGTTTTTGGGTTTTGGGTTTAGAGTTTTTCTTAAAAAAAAATTAAGTAAACTAGTATGTTTAGGTTTATTTAGTTTATTTATTATTTATTTTACTTTATTTATTTTTTTATTTTTATTTAGGTTTTTTTATTTAGTGTAGTTTATTTATTTTAAGTTTATTTATTTTAGTTTATGTTTTTAAATTTAGTTTATTTTTTAGGTTTAAGTTTATGTTTAAATTTATTTTTTAGTTTAGTTTTATTTTTACTTTTTATTTAGGTTTAGGTTTTATTTTTTATTTTGAAGTTTAGGTTTAGGTTTTTATTTTGTTTTTTTAGTTTTAGGTTTTAGGTTTTTATTTTAGGTTTATTTTTAGGTTTTATTTTTTTAGTTTGGGTTTAGGTTTATTTTTAGTTTATTTTATTTTATTTAGTTTAAGGTTTAGGTTATTGTTTATTTTAGGTTTAGGTTTAGTTTTTGTTTATTTTAGATTAGGTTTAGGTTTATTTTGTTTTGTTTATTTTAGGTTTAAGGTTTTTTTTATTTTAGGGTATAGGTTTTATTTTTTTTAAATTTTTTGGTCTTATTTTTAGGTTTATTTTTCAGGTTTAGGTTTTTACTTAGTTTTTATTTTATTTTATTTTAAGTTTATTTTATTTTTATTTCACATTTAGTTTTTAATTAATACAGATTTTTTATTTTTAGGTTTATTTTAATTTATAGTTTAATTTGTGTTTTTATTTATTTTGTTTCATTTTAGTTTTTATTTTTTATTTTATTTTATTTTTAGGGTTACGATTACATTTAGGTTATTTTCTTTTTTATTTTATTTTATTTGTGTTTATGTTTATTTATTTATTTCATTTTTAGGTTTTTAGGTTTTTAGGGTTTATGTTTTAGAGTTTAGGGTTTGGGGTTTAGGGTTTAGGGTTTATGGTTTGGGGTTCAGATTTTTGGCTTTAGTGTTGTATGTTTTATGGTTTAGGGTTTTGGGTTTAGGGTTTAAGTTTTAGGGTTTAGTGTTTTAGGGTTTTGGGTTTAGGGTTTTGGGTTTAAGGTTTAGGGGTTAGGGTTTTAAGGTTAAGGGTTTAGGGTTGAAGGTTAGGGGTTTTTTTGTTTAAAATTTTTTCTATTTTTTAATTTTTATAAAATTCAATAAATTGGTAGGTATATGTTTATTTTATTTTATTCATTTAGGTTAATTTTTATTTTATTTAATTTAGTTAATGTATTTTAGGTTTATTTATTTTAATTTAGGTTTAAGGTTAGGCTTATTATTGTTTAGTTTTATTTTTTATTTTATTTTTAAGTTTTGGTTTTATTTTATTTTTTAGTTCTAGGTTTAGGTTTTATTTTATTTTTTTTAAGTTTAGGTTTATGGTTTTATTTTAGGTTTATTTTAGGTTTTATTTTTTAATTTAGGTTTAGGTTTATTTTAGTTTATTTTATTTTATTTAGGGTTTTGGTTTAGGTTTAGTTTATTTATTTTAGGTTTAGGTTTTATTTATTTTAGTTTAGATTATTTTAGTTTAGGTTTATGTTTTTTTTACTTTTATTTTAAGTTTATGTTTTTTTTTTAGTTTAAGGTTTAGTTTTTTTTATATTTATTTTTAGTTTTTATTTAATTTTATTTTTGGTTTTGTTTATTTTAGGATTAGCCTTTATTTTATTAAGTATTTTAGTTTTTAACTTTAGTTCAAATTTTTATTTATTTTAGTTTTTTTTAGGTTTTAGTTTAGGTTTTTATTTTGTTTTATTTTTCTATTTTATTTATTTCTGTTTTATTTTGGTTTAGGTTTTTTTATTTATTTTATTTATTTGGATTTTTGTAATTTAGGTTTAGGGTTTAGGGTTAGCTGAGGGTTTAGAATTTAGGGTTTAAGGTTAGTTGAGGGTTGAGGGTTTAGGGTTTAGGGTTTAGGTTTTAATGTTTAGGTTTAGAGTTTATAGTTCTAGGGTTTAGGGTTTAAGGTTAAGGGTTTATGGTTTTTATGGTTTAAGGTTTAAGGTTTAGGGTTTAGGGTTCAGGTTTTAGTTTAGGGCTTAGGGTTTTTAGCTTTTCATTTTTTTTAACGGAGAACAAATTCAAATTCAACATTTCTTCTTTTTGATTTCATCAACCAAGTAACATACCATTTTTTCTAGGACACAAACAATGACATAGATAAAAAATGAGCACACCTTGAACAAATTAAAGACCCTATATCTAGAACGTCTCGCAAACATAAGCTAGATGGATCATACATTCTTTGGTTTCTCCAGTTCCCATCAAAACCACCCCAACCTCTCAAGTAGTGGGATCCACCATCATATCTCGGATCTCTCCATCCGCCACCACCACGGCTATCTTCGTCGCTCCTCCTCCATAACCCCCACTGCTCCTACCACCACCTCCATATCCACCAGCACCTCCAGACCCCCCACCACCATTACAATAATCATCGATTCCGCCTTCACCTCCACTACCAGATCTAGATTGAACATGGTTGATAGTGATCCTGTCGTCAAGGTTCTGCCCATTCTTAGGGTATAGGTTTAGGTTTATTATGTTTTAGGGTTTAGGTTTATTTTATAATTTATTTAGTTACTTTAGGTTTAGGTTTAGGGTTTGGGGTTTAGGGTTTAGGGTTTACAAGTTATGGTTTATGGTTAGGGTTTAGGGTTTTGAGTTTAGGGCGTAGGGTTTAGGGTTTAAGGTATAGGATTTAGGATTATGATTTAGTGTTTAGGCTTTAAGGTTTAGGGTTTATGGTTTTTTAGGATTTAGGGTTTGGGGTTGTAGGTTTAGGGTTTAGGGTTTAGTGATAGTTTTAGGGTTTAGGGTTTAGGATTTAGGGTTTAGGGGTTTTTTTTAAAAATTAACTCATATGTTTAGGCTTATTTATTTTATTTAGTTTATTTCTATTTATTTTAATTTATTTTAATTTTTTATTTTTATTTAGTTTTGTTTATTTATTTTAGTTTAGGTTTTTAATTTTAGTTTATTTTTACATTTAAGTATAGATTTAGGTTTATTTTTTAGTTAAGTTTTTTTTTATAGGTTTAGATTTTATTTTTTATTTTTAAGTTTAGGTTTAGGTTTTTATTTTATTTTTTTAGGTTTTGGTTTTAGGTTTATATTTTAAGTTTATATTTTTTGTTTTAGTTTATTTTTATTTTTAGTTTATTTTATTTTATTTACTTTAAGCTTAGTTTATTTTAGGTTTAAGTTTTGGTTTTATTTATTTTAGTTTAGTTTATTTTATTTTAGGTTTAGGTTTATTTTATTTTATTTTTGGTTTATATTTTTTTTAGTTTAGGGTTTAGGTTTTATTTTTTAGGTTTAGGTTTTTATTTAGATTTTATTTTATTTTAATTTTAGGTTTATTTTATTTTTTAGTTTAGTTTAGGTTTTTCTTTATTCTATTTTAGATTATTTTTATTTTTATTTTATTTTTAGTTTTCGGTTTAGTTTTTAGGTTAGGCTTTTTATTTTATTATATTTTATTTATTTAAGTTTAGGTTTTTTATTTATTTTATTTTTATGTTTTATTTAGTTTAGGCTTAGGATTTTAGGGTTTAGGGTTTAGGGTTTATGGTTCAGGGGTTTAGGGTTTAAGGTTTTAGGGTTTAGGGTTTAGGGTTAGGGTTTAAGATTTAGGGTTTAGGGTTTAGTGTTTAGGCTTTAGGATTTATGATTTTTAAGGTTTAGGGCTTAGCCTTTAGGGTTAGTTTAGGGTTTAGGGTTTATGATTTAGGCTTTAGGGTTTAGGATTTTTAGGGTTTATGTTTTCAGGTTTAGGGTTAGTTTAGGGTTTAGGGTATATGATTTTATGGTTAGGGTTAAGATTTAGGGTTTAGAGTTTAGGGTTTAGGGAGTAAGGTTTTTTAGGGTTAGTTTTAGGGTTTAGGGTTTTAGGTTTAGGGTTTAGGAATTAGGGTTTTGGGCTATGGGTTTTTTTAAAAAAAATAATTAAACCAGTAGGTTTAGGTTTATTTAGTTTATTTATTATTTATTTTAGGTTTTTTTATTTTATTTTTTATTTTTATTTTAGTTTATTTTTTATGTTTAGGTTTAGGTTTATGTATGATTTTTAGGCTTAGGTTTTATTTTTTATTTTTAGGTATAGGTATAGGTTTTTATTTTATTTTTTTAGATTTAGGTTTTTGGTTTTCATTTTAGGTTTATTTTTAGATTTTATTTTTTAGTTCAGGTTTAGGATTATTTTTAGTTTATTTTATTTTATTTATTTTATTTATTTTAGGGTTTAGGTTTAGTTTATTTTAGGTTTTGGTTTAGGTTTTATTTATTTTAGTTTAGGTTTAGGTTTATTTTATTTTATTTATTTTAGGTTTAGGTTTTTTTAGTTTCGGGTTTAGGTCTTATTTTTTATTTACTTTTAGGTTTAGTTTTTAGGTCGACGTTTTTATTATATTATATTTTAGGTTTACTTTATTTATTTTTTATTTTGAGTTTTTATTTTATTTAGGTTTATTTTATTTTTTTAGTTTAGTTTAGGTCTTTATTTATTTTATTTTAGTTTGGTTTTTATTTCTTATTTAATTTTATTTTTAGGTTTAGGTTTAGGTTTTAGTTTGGGTTTTTAGTTTATTTTATTTTTTATTCTATTTTGGTTTAGGAATTTTACTTATTTTATTTTTATGTTTTATTTTGTTTAAGTTTAGGTTTTTAGGTTTTTAGGGTTTAAGGTTTAGGATTTAGGGAGGGCTTAGGATTTTAGGTTTAGGGTTGTAAGTTTAGCATTTTTATTTTATTTTCTTTTTCATATTTTTAAAATTAAGTAAACAGGTAGATTGAGGTTTATTTAGTTTACTTAGTTTATTTTTTTATTTATTTTATTTTTTATTTTTATTTAGGCTTATTTTTATTTTTATTTAGTTTAGTTAATTTATTTTTGGTTTATTTATTTTAGTTTATTTTTTAGGTTTAGATTTAGGTTTAAGTTTATTTTTTAGTTTAGTTTCATTTTTATTTTATTTTTTAGGTTTAGATTTTATTTTTTATTTTTAGGTTTATGTTTAGGTTTTTATTTTATTTTTTTAGGTTGAGGATTTAGATTTTTATTTTAGGTTTATTTTTAAGTATTATTTTTAATTTAGGTTTATGTTTATTTTTAGTTTATTTTGTTTTATTTAGTTTAGGTTTAGGTTTAAGTTTAGTTTATTTTAGGTTTAGGTTTAGGTTTTATTTATTTAAGTTTAGTTTATCTTATTTTAGGTGTAGGTTTATTTTATTTTTATTTTAGGTTTAATATTTTTTTAAATTAGGGTTTAGGTTTTATTTTTTATTTATTTTTAAATTTATTTTTTAGGTTTATGTTTTTATTTTATTTTTTTTTTATTTTTATTTTATGTTAAGTTTTTATTTTATTTAAGTTTTTTATTCTTAGGTTTATTTTATTTTTAAGTTTAGTTTAGGTCTTTATTTTTTATTTTAATTTATTTTTATTAGTTTATTTTATTTTATTTTTTGGTTTAGGTTTAAGTTTTAGTGGAGGTTTTTATTTTATTTTTTATTTTATTTTATTTAGGTTTAGGATTTTTTAATTATTTTATTTTTAGGTTTTATTTTGTTTAGGTTTAGTTTTTATGGTTTTTAGGGTTTAGGGTTTAGGGTTTTAGAGTATAGGGTTTAGGGTTATGGTTTTGTGTTTAGGGTTTAGGGTATGTTTAGGCTTTAGGGTGTATGGTTTTTATAGTTTAGGGTTTAGGGTAAGTTTAAGTTTTAGGGTTTAAGATTTAGTGTTTAGAATTAAGGGTTTAGGGTCTTTAAGGTTTAGGGTTTAGGGTTACTTTAGGGGTTAGGGTTAGTTTAGGGTTTAGGTTAGTTAAGGGTTTAAGGTTTAAGGTTTAGTTTAGTTTAGGGTTTAGGATTTAGAGTTTAGGGTTGAGGGTTTAGGGTTATTTAGGGTTTAGGGTTGAAGGTTTAGGGTTCAGGTTTTAGTTTAGGGTTTAAATTTTTTGGTTTATTTTTTTAATAGAGAATAAATTCATATTCAACATTTCTTCTTTCCAATTTTGTCAACCAAGTAACACACCAAGTTTTCTATGACACAAGTGATGACATAGATAAAAAATGAGCATGCCTAGAGCAAATCAAATGCTCTAGATAATTGAAATCGTCTCTACTGTAAAGGCATAATTCCATAAGTAGTAAATCAGATTAATCGTTCTTTAGTTTCTCTAGTTCTAATCCTAACCTCTCAAGTAGGATCCACCATCATATTCTCTCTCGCCACCACCATGTAACCTCCATGTTGCCTCCATAACAACCCATACCACCCTCCATATATCTTAGCACTAATCCCCAACCACTATGATAACTGCAGCCTTCTCCTCCATCATTAGATCTAGACTGAGCCTAATTGGCGGTGATGTTCCTATCATCAAGGTTTTCCCCATTCTTAAGCTTCAGGTTTAGGTTTATGATTATTAGGTTTCAGGGTTTAAGTTTATTATTTAATTTATTTAGTTACTTTAGGTTTGGGGTTTAGATTTTAGTGTTTAGGGTTAGGGTTTAGGGTTATTTAGGGTTTAGGGTTTAGGGTTTAGGGTTTAGCGTTTGGGTTTGGGGTTAAGGATTTAGGGTTTATGTTTTTTTTTTTTAAATTTAGTGAACTGGTAGGTTAGGTTTATTTATTTATTTAGTTTATGTTTAATTTATTTTAGTTTATTTTATTTTTTATTTTTATTTAGGTTTATTTTTTATTTTTATTTAGTTTAGTTTATTTATTTTAGGCTTATTTATTTTAGTTTAGGTTTTTTATTTTAGTTTACTTTTTAGGTTTAGGTTTAGGATTAAGATTATTTTAAGTTAATTTTTATTTTTATTTTATTTTTTAGGTTTAGGTTTTATTTTTTTTTTTTAGGTTTAGGTTTAGGTTTTTATTTTATTTTTTTAAGTTTAGGTTTTAGGTTTTTATTTTAGTTTTACTTTTTGGTTTTTATTTAGTTTAATTTTAGGTTTATTTATAGTTTATTTTATTTTATTAAGTTTAGTTTTAAGTTTAAGTTTAGTTTTTTTGGATTAGGTTTAGGTTTTATTTATTTTCTTTTAGGTTTAGCTTTATTTTATTATGTTTATTTTATATAATATTTTTAGGTTTAGGTTTTATTTTTTATTTATTTTTAAGTTTTATTTTAAGGCTTATTTTTTAGGTTTAGGGTTTTATTTAGTTTTTATTTTATTTTATTTTAGGTTTATTTTATTTTTAATTTAGGTTTAGTTTTTATTTTATTTATGTTTTTTAATCTTAGGTTTTTTAGTTTATTTAGGTTTTTTATTTATTTTATTTTAGTTTATTTTTATTAGCTTATTTTATTTTATTTTTAGGTTTAGGTTTAGGTTTAGGTTTAGGTTTTAGTTTAGGTTTTTATTTTATTTTATTATTTTAATTTATTTAGATTTAAGATTTTTATTTATTTTATTTTTAGGTTTTATTTTGTTTAGCTTTAAGTTTTTAGGTTTTAGGGTTTAGGGTTTAGGGATAGCTTAAGGTTTAGGGTTAGTTTAGTGTTTAGGGTTTAGGGTTTAGGATTTAGGGTTAGTTTAGGATTTAGGATTTAGGGTTTAAGGTTTTAAGGTTTAGGGTTTAGGGTTTAGGGTTTTAGGGTTTAGGGCTTAGGGTTTAGTGTTTAGGGTTTAGGGTAAGGGCTAGGATTTAGGGTTTAGGGTTTAGGGTTTTTTAGGCTTTAAGGTTTAGGGTTTTTTAGGGTTTAGGGTTTAGGGTTTAGGGATTTAAGATTTAGGGTTTAGTGTTTAGGGATTAGGGTTTAAGGTTTTTTAAAAATATTTAAGTAAACCTATAGGTTTAGGTTTATTTAGTTTATTTTGTTTATTTTTTATTTATTTTAGTTTAATTTATTTTTTATTTTTATTTAGGTTTATTTTCTTTAGTTTAGTTTGTTTATTTTAGGTTTATTTATTTAATTTAGGTTTTTTTTAGTTTATTTTTTAGGTTTAGGTTTAGGTTTATGTTTATTTTTTAGTTTAATTTTATTTTTATTTTATTTTTTAGGGTTTGGTTTTTTTTTTAAGGTTTTTACATTATTTTTTTAGTTTTAGGTTTTAGGTTTTATTGTAGGTTTTATTTTTTTTAGTTTAGGTTTAGGTTTATTTTTAGTTTATCTTATTTTATTTATTTTAGGGTTTAGATTTAGTTTATTTTAGGTTTAGGTTTAGGTTTTATTTATTTTAGTTTAGATTATTTTAGTTAAGGTTTATGTTTATTTTATTTTAGGTTTAGGCTTTTTTTGTAGTTTAAGGCTTAGGTTTGATTATTTATTTATTTTTAGGTTTTATTTTTAGGTTTATTTTTTAGGTTTCGATTTTTATTTAGTTTTATTTTATTTAGATTTTGTGCCACCATCCTTCAAGATCTTTGATGGCATTGGAAGCCCGCGATAACACATTGCACGCTTTAGAGCCATCTATTGGAACACCGGTGGCAACAACACTCTTCGCCATTTCATTAGCAATCATTGGTTGTATCATTTGATTAGTATTAGGTTCAATGGTTCGATGAAGACTTTTGCTGAGTTGGAGCACCTCTTCATCAAGAGGTTTGCTAGATCTCAGCAGAGGGTGACTGTAGGCGACCTTATTGTAGAGAAATAAAAACTCAACCTAAGCAACCTGAGCATGAAATGCAAACTATAGCTATCCGAACATCATGCCATTGAGATTCTTCTCAAGAATATCCATTGTTCGGTCACCTTCATTCTTTAGGGCTTTACCATCATAGCATTTGAGAAATTAATTAACAAGCTGGATAGCCTACAAGAGAAAGCCAAATAGTTTTCTTTTCTCGACCAATCATCTAGGTCCAAGCCGCAGAAGATGTTTGAGAAGAATCCGGTTGTTTGTGAGCGAGGGCAAGCGACCAACCAAAGTTCAATAGGAGAGATTACGAGCTCAGCAACCTCCTTTAACACCTCCTCTTCCATCACCTTAGACATCATACCAGCCATCTCAGCCACCACAATGACCATTTCCACCACCTCAGTAGCCTACCCAACAATGGTATTCATATCGATCACCAGGTAGCTACTTTCCACCTACTCATGCCGATAGATTGAATAAACCATATTCATTCAAGAGGGAGGTAATTAAAAATCTTTAAGAATCTTTTAAAGATACTTGACTTTCAGTTAGCAGAAGCCTAAGAAGCTAGAGGAAGTGGGCAAGAGCGATGATCTTAGATATTGCCCCTACTACCGCATGTTAGGCCATGTCTTAAAGGATTGTATCACTTTTACGGACTAGCTTGAGTGTAGCTACAATTTGAGAGCCATAGTTATCCCTAAGGAATACTTGTTAGAGCAACCATCCAGTTATCCTAAAGTAATCCTTGGGGATACTTGCAATCCTCTTAAGACCAAAGAAGTTTAGGATATCTTCCTATCCTAAACCTTTAAGAAGATCATTTTTAAGATCAAGAAGCTTTCCTTACATGTGCCTGAAGTAGCTCAAACCTCCAACACCAAGAAAGGTTTTCTAGTTGCAAAGGACAATTGGGGAAGGTGACATCCCAATAGTAGCAGTAACTCACCATACTTGCTCGGGATAGTCCAATAGCACAGCCACCATCCGAGTCCAGTACTCCCTCCACTGTTACAGCTACCACCTCTTCTATTAGCTCCTCTTCTACTGGTAGGAGTGTAGTATCTGCTGATAAAGGCACTAAATCCATTACTCTGCTTGCTCTGTTTGATTTCTATCATGTACCTCCACCCAAAAAGAAATTAATGAATAAAGTTGATTCTACTTATATATTGTTTACTTATGGTGCTCTTGATTTTATTCTTATTGAAAGCTCCCTAAGTCTAGTTCCAATCCATTCCTTTTTGATTCAGAGTCAGACAATCCTTCTCTCAATCAATAGGGTTTACCTCTTGAGATTGACTTGGAGTCAACTGACTCTGAGGATCCCATAAGAAAGGTTGTAGGTATGCCTGATGAGAAGGTAGAATTTCTCACAAGCTCATCATTCCAAGAAGTCATTGAAGTCAACCTATGTAGAGGCAATGTTCTACCTCCTATGGTAACACCTCAGGATAAGGGTAAGCAAGTCATTGGTTTCAGTGAGCAGCTAGCCCCTCCATGGGATGCTCCACCCATGGATATGCTTATGGAGGACCAAGCTAGAGTTGATTACAATGTCCAAGCTCACCTTAGAAAGTTTCCAGCTAAGTTAAGCATATGAAACACCCTTATCTTATCCAAAGAGATGAGATAATCTCTAATCAAGTTCTTACTTGATCTAGAGATTTGCTTAGCTCAGCTGATTACTACTAAAGAGGAGGCATTCCACTCGAAGGACATCTTATGAATTAAATTCAGCGATGAAGACTTACTCCTGGGGACGACAGAGCACAACCGCCTCTTTATATATAAGTGAATGTTGGCAGATACAGGATTTCTAGAGTTTTGGTTGACCCAGGTGTATTAATCAATATTATGAGTCTAAGAACCTTGCCTACTTGAAGATTGACATCACCAAACTCCAAAAAGAAAGGATGATGTTGAGAGGATTCAATGAACAATGTGAGAGGGCCTTGTGGTGTTTATTTTTGGATTTAGAGGGGGGGGGGCGGGTTGGGGGACACCACGCAAATCGTAGGTGGGGTACTTTATGAGGTGATCGGGTATAAAATTAAGGTATGATGTACTATCTCAAAAGATAAAAAGCATCAACCTATAATAGACCTAATCACATAATAAGGACTCCTAAGGCATGATGGGTTTACGAATGTACCAGAGATTTTTCTCCCACTTTACATGAATGAATAAAGTAGGGTTTATATTAAACCAAGTTCTTAAGTTCTCTATGGAGGCAAGCCTCCATAGTTAATTATATCTTAGGAAATGAAATTTCTAAGAATACTCTCAATCAAAGTAGACAATTATCATCTAAAAATATTTCAAGGTTAGACTATCAAAGGATTAGATATATTTTGAAAATCAATTGGGAAAGTTCAAGGAGAAGACTTATTTTTGGAATCCAATTAAAATAAGTAGGAAATACTCATGATATTAGAAAGCCTGACGAGCATTCCAATCTATCCTATGATTAGGCTTTATAATTTTGAAGCTGAGGAGATTTATATATTTTGAGTTGAAATTTAATTAGATGACTAGGGCTTGTAATCCACCAACACAAGGTTGTGGGAATGCCTAAGAGATGAGGATTTATGCTCATAGCCCGAAAGAAATAGATAGCTATATATCCTAAATCTAAGGAGCTTTAGTACAAGCTAAAGCATGACCTAAATCTAAGCGATAAGTGGACATAAGGGTAACTTCCATAAGAGAGAATAAATTATCCAATTTTTGGACTTATAACTGCCTGAAGTGCTTGTCAGCTAACTCCTCCTACAATTTTAAAACTATATAATCCAATCTTATGAATTAGGAGATAGCTAGGGTAGTTATTTAATTAGATAGAGACTAAAGTCTTAAACACACTTCCTAAGAGACTAAAGCATGAGTGGTATAGTATATTACTTAATCTATAGAAGCAAAATCCTTTCAAATTTTATTTCATTATAGACACATCATTTTGACAGAGGCTTTAGGATTTATTATGCCTAAATGCATGATGAAATAGGTTATGGGTCAAATAAACTAGAAGAAGGTGTTCTCCACCACAAGGGATGCCCTCACAAGTCAAGCATTCTTTTATCATGCAAGGATGGAGATCCTTCATGTTCAAGAGAGAAAGAATATGCATGCATGATGTGAAATATACAACCATACAGCTATGGGGTTGCACAATATTTTAATTATCTTATTTATGTCTTTGTCTTTATGATGAGGTTATGAGTTGTTTAAAATTTAGTTATCAGTGATTAGTTGGGTATAAAAATTATTTTTACCTAAGATCCTAATCGTATCCAAGCGACACATTAAAGCATCAATCATTTAACTAACTATCAAAATCATGCCATCCTAATGCATAATGTAAACATAACATCAAATAATTATATAAACTATCATAAAAGAATAGAAGGTTGGTGCGGTCAAGTACCACCGTACAACCCAAAGAGAGAAAAGATGGGTAGCCGAGCGCTACCCTTATACAAACTAGAATATGAAATAATAATTATAATTGTATTAAATGCTATGGGGTCTTCTTTCTTCATATCTCCATTTCTGATTTGGTTCCTTCTTTAATTTGGATGGTGCTTACTTTAAAGGCATAACAGGGTGCCTCAGGGCAAAGCTTTCTAGCCACTACTCATCCTAATCCCCCATAGTACTAATCCTAATTCTTATTGCAAAAAATATATTTATGTGAGAAAAGTAAATCTAACTACACCTGTAAAATAGAGGTTAGCTAAATATACATATAATCCCAAGCAGTTGTATTTATAATTTGGACTTAACACCCAACACATGGGTAAATAAGCTCACGTGTTCTAACTTGGATTATGCTTAAGGATTTAAGCAACCTGCAAAAAGAGCACTCACATTTATTTTTAAACAACTCCTAAGCATTATCGCTTGTAGAAAACATGGTTAGGCTAAAATTGGCCTATCATCCAGCCTACGAAGCATACACCTTAACATTCAATCTAAAACAACGCATCATAAAACAAAACATACATCACATCATACACCATCCTAACTTAGAGCTATAAGTAGTGACTTAATTCTAATGTGTGTATTAAGGCTTGTCTGGTAAGTCTTGTTAGGCATTACTATTGTATTTTCTAAGTGTATAAGTATTCAATTTAACATGAAAGGTTGATTTCACTTGAAGTAGTTTAATTGATTTGAGAATTTTAATTTGTGTTTTCTTTTATTTCATTTGATTACACATAGTAACTAAGTGTTATAAAGAGAGAAAAAGAGGATTGCTCTCTTTCATCCCTATCTTAATTCACTTTCTAAAGTATATTAATTTGATTTACCTCTCTTTATTGAATGTCTTATTAAATGATTTAATTAATCCTAAGTGTATCTATACATGCAACATATTTTAGCACAGTTAAATCATGAATGTATGTGTATGCTTTGAATTTATATTTTTATTTGATTAAATTTTTTAAACATATTAATTTTAAACTTTATCCAAATTCTTATACAAAAAGGACATAAGAATTAAATTAAATAGGCATGTGCCATTGTTAAACCAGGGAAGTGAGCTAATCAAATGACCTCCTTGGAGCTAGCTAAAGCCTCATATTCTCGGGATGTCCAGACTATATACCCATTTGCATTCAAACATATGTAAATTCATATACATGAACATACAAAGTAAGCTCCAAATCATATGGCTAATTAATTTAACCACTTAGTCAATTATGAATGCATGCAATTTTAATGTCAAATGGGATTTTCATTTACTAATGACATATACATATAGATGTTCAAAGATATAGGTAAGTACGTGTCATTATTAAACCATGGAAGTGAGGTAATCAAAGGACCTCCTTGGGGCCAACTAAAGCCTTGTATTCTTAGGATGTCCAGACAATATACATAAATGAGGGAAAGAAAACCATGCAAAGATTGTATATTTTTTATTGAATCATTTATATATATGAATTGAAGCTCTATCCAAATTCTAATATTGAAATACATAAGAATGGCATCAAATGGGTATGTAGCATTGATAAACCAGGGAAGTGAGGTAATCATTTGACATTAAAAGAACAATGAAATATAAGCATGTGATTCATTCAACCAAACTAGTTCTTAAGAACAATCAAATCAAATAAGATTATTTAATGCAAACCAAAGCTACTTTATTAATTAAATTTTATATTTGATTTGATTTAAAGAGGAGAAAACAAATCATCACTTGCTAATTTAAACCCATCCCCACATTAGTGATTTGATTTAATTTAAGTAAATGTAATTAATTTGATTTTATGGGTTAATTAAGTTGAACCCTTAATTAAATGAATTAATTACCCTTACCTATGTCACCTAAAAGTAATTAACTAAATAATTATGAGCCAACATGATATGCATGGAAAATAAACTTGCAATGATCCTAGGAAATAAAATGGGTGAAATGCAATTTGCTCATGATTATTAGTTAATTAGATTAAGGGACTTAATTAATTACTCTTATGGTTTTCCCATAGATGTGGACTAACCATAATTTTATTAAATGCCTTTAAGTTATTAGCTAAAAGATCTACCCCATGATTTAATTAATCAAGGTCTGATGTGATTATGATTTCAATTTGATTAAGTGATTTAATTGGTTAGATCTTAATAAATTTCATTTTAAAAAGGGTGAAATGAACTTAGGAAAGGGATCACATCATTCCTTAGTTCACTTACTGTTGAACAATGATTAATAAACTTAATTAACCAATTTATTACTATTCATGGGATTAATTAATGATTAATTAACTTAAAAGAGTAGTTAAGGTTTAATTAGTCAGTTTTCTTAACTAAGTGAGCAATAAATCCAAAGAAAATCATGGGAGGTAGAGATCATCCCATTAAATTAATCCACAAAATTTGGGATTAATTGCTCAAGTTATTAAAAAGTAATTAAGCTAATTAATTTTATAATTAAATTATAATTACTACTCAAAATTATCTAAGATCATTTTTAATTGATTCTCATTTGAAGTACCTTTAAAATGAGTATTTATTTGAAATTTTTTATTTTTTTATGATAATATATGATTTTTAGAAGTTTCATCCATTGAAAATAATTAATTAAGCTTTAAGCCTGATTTTTATATAAATTTTCACTTATGGGGCGTGATCTAATGTCACATAAGTGTGGGAGAATGGAGCTCATCTGCCATTGCTCACTTGATCTGAGCTTATCCGAGCTCATATCAACTCTAAAAGGATCCCAAACCTCCACGACATTGATCAGAGGGGATACAATAGTCAAGATCACACGAGATGCAAGTTTTCTTCAAAAAGCTCCAGCCCATTTTTTCTTAAGGATCAATTTTGGAAGAATACCTCACTGGAGCTCAAGACAGGTGGCTCAACCAATTGAGGAAGCTCCATCTAGTGGAGATGAAGCTCTTTTGACCAGCAATTGGATCAATTCCTTGATGTTCACGCAGAAGGCCATGAACTAATAATTTGGAGCCCAACTTTGATCGAAGTCCCACCTTTGATGTTTGGGAAGCTTGGGAGATGATTCGTTCTTTCTTGATGAGACCTAGGGATGGTGCGTGCAATGTTAATTTGAGTTTGATGAAGAAATGAGGAAGTTAGGTCAAAATGGGAGTGTCTTATTTTAGGATTGATGGGAATGGCATTTATCGATTGAGGAATAATTTTTGGAGCTTAGGGAATGGTTCAAGCAGGTCGTCCGGGGTAGCTGGGGCTCTGAGGAATGATTTTTGTGTGTGTTTGAGTGAAAATGAGGGGGTGTATACCACCCCCCCCCCCACCCTCCCCCTCATCTTGATCGGACGGTGGGATTGGGTTTGGCTTCTAGTGGCTGTTTGACCATCTCAGGGAGTCGTGGGTGGCAGGCAGGAGGTGAGTTGGCTCGGCTTGCTTGGTTGAAGGTGTGGAGTTGTTGCCAAAGAGGAATCATGGGTATCCTAAGGGTTTCAAATGCTCCAATGGGGAGGGTGAGGTGATTTCATCTCCCATGGGTCATGGCAGACCCAACCACCCCTTATGTTAGGTTGGACGGTGTCCTAGGTGCCTAAGTGGACCATTGGTAGAGAACCAAGTGGCGAAGGAATGGTAATGACCACTTACAAGGGTGATTTGTCTCATGTGATGCCCTTGACCCAAGGGTTGAATTATCATTTGGCATTGGATTTGATTTGGGCAGATTTGAAATGAGTGAAGAGTGGGTTAGCCCAAACTTCAAGTCAATTGGAGTTGATTTGATTAGGTTTAGCTTAATTTGACTCATTTAGGTCAAATTGGATTACGTTGGGTCAAGTTGAGCAATTGGTAAAACTGGGTTAAACCAAGGGTTGGGTCAAGTTCATATGATCATTTGGGATATTTTGGTTCAATTGGTTTGGTTTAGTTTGGCTTAAATTTGATTTTGGATCATTTGAATTTATTTGGGTCAAATGGATTAAGTTGATAAATTTGACCAAATTGGCCATATTGGCTTGGGTTGGGTGTTGGTTTGGGTTTAGTTGACTAATTGATGATGATTGTAGGATTTAGTTTCAATTAATTTGGATTTGGTTTTTATTTAGGCCAACTTGAACCTTTAAGTCAATTTAGGCTATGTAGGTCAATTAAGTTCAATTGCGTCCAATCATGGCTTTGGTCAAGTTCAATAATCAATTTGGAATGAACTTGAGCCATTGGTTGCAATCAAATTGGTTTATATTTTCATTTGGCCCAATTTGGTCTTTTAGGTCAATTTGGGTCAACATGGGTCAAGAGGGCCAATTGAGTTTTGTTTGACTCAATTGAAGGTCAAGTCATATTTAAATATTGATTTTGATTTGGTATGAATCATTAGTTTCAAGGGATTTGGCTTGGTTGTAATTTGGCTAGTTCGGGTTCATATGGGTTAAGGGGTTGACTTGGTCAAATGACCAAGTTGACTTGGTTTGACCCAATTTATGATAATTGATCAACCTAGGGTGATCAACAATCATGATGAGAGGTTTTCATCAGCTTAGTTCAATCCAATTTGGGTAGGATTAGAACTTGGCTCAAATAGTTCAAATTAGCCACTATGGGTCAAGTGGACCAATTGGGTTTAGTTGGCTTGATTTTGGGTTGTGTTTGATTTAGTTGAGTTTATATATGTATTTGGGATTGATATATAAATTAAATTGCAATTGGCTTGGGTTCAAATGAGTTTTGGTTCATTTGAACATTTAAAGTCAAAAGGGTTAAGTTAGGTTTTACTTTAGTTGATTTTGGTTTGTCTTGATGATTATAGAATTCATTTATATTTGTGAATATGATTGAAGGTATGATTGATTTATTAGAAAATCAATTGAATTTGGGTTTTAGAATGAAGGAATTTGGCTAAGTCCATGGAGTTGGGTCATGTGGCTTAGGTTTGGATTTTGTTTTGGTTTGATTTAGTTTTGATGATTTAAATGTATATTTCATTTAAATTTATGAAGATGATTGATAATATGATTTATGTTTGAGAAAATAAATTGAGTATGAATTTATTTGGATTAAGATTTGGGTAAGTCCATGGGATAGGTCATATGGCTTAGGAAGGGTTTTGATTTAATTTGATTTAGTTTTGATCGTTTGAATGTAGATTTGATTTATATTTAGTAAGATGATTGAAGATATAAATTGATTATGAGAAAACCAATTGATTTTGGATTGATTTGGATTAAGATTTGGCTAAGTTCATTGGATAGGTCATATGGCTTAGAAAGGGTTTCATGTTTGGATTTGATCATGGGCTTCAATCACTTGGTTTTGTAATTTAGGCTTGGATTTGGATCTGAATTTGATGTTTGAATTGAACTTGAGGTTTGGTTTGAGAAGGTGAACATGGATTGGATTTGGGTTGTAGGGAAGGTGGATTATCCTAATCCCTAAGGGGTAACTAAAATGTTTTACATATTTGTTAGAAGTGTCTTATGACTAGGGAAGTCTTAGTGTCTAGAAGACTTCTAAGTCTAAGGTAAGAAGATTGAATCTGCACTCCAAAAGTGAGGTCAACAGGCATTGGTGATGGAGGTGGGCATTCTTTCTTTTTATGAGTTTGAGAGAACGTGGGAATTGGAGGTGAAGGAAGAGGATATGTTGGATACTAGCGCTCCCACCAAGGATTGCCAAGGTTTGGCAACCAAGCTCTCAAACCACAAGAATAACTCAAAATTTTGTAATTGCCAAAAGATCCCTTTCATTCTAGTAAGAGGGGCAATTTATATCCATTTCAAGCATCTTTCAAAAGAAAAGAATTCAAAATATGGAGGGAAAGGTGGGTGGCCACATTAATGTGAATCATTAAATTGCCTCATTATTTTATGCCGTCCACCCATTTCACATGCTATTATTTTATGTGGATTCGACCACCTCACATGTCATGCTTTGAATTTTTAAATACAAAATTTCAAACATGGAGTTTCTAGAAGAAAATTAAAAATTACATAAATAAAAAAAGATGAAATCATAAAATGGGAATTAGCAGGCTAATGGGCCAAGCCTTCTTCTTTCGTGAATTTTCTTGGGCTTTAGCCTGAGATCTTGTAAATGGACCATGAGCTCTAATTTCTGGATCCTCATGATATTCTACATCAACTCCCCTGGGCTCAATTGAACTCTGCTCCATAGAGTTGAAATATAAGAAGTCTTCTACTAATTGTGGGGCTAAAGTCTCCAAATCAGTATGGGTCAACCATGTGTCTTCAGCTGGTGGCTTATTCTTCCAACAAACTAGAAAACGATGTTCAAAAGATAGATTAATGGGTGCTTCCTTGGTGATAATATAGTCAACTTCAAAGGAAGAGGGCTTACGCAAGTATGCATCTCTCTCAAAGAGTTAGACTAAACAAGTGGAGGTTTTATAATTCCTTCATATGATAGAATATCTTCAATATTTATAACTGGATGAATGAGCATATCAGCAGGAAAATCAAGGTGATAAGCATTAGTTCCAATTTTCTTAAGAATTTTAAATGGACCACAAGCTCGTGCATGTAATTTCTTATATCTAGTAGTTTGATAACGCTCAGGCCGAATGCGAATCAATACATAATCAGCTTCTTTATATTCTTTTGTTGAATGATTATGATTTGCCTTAGAAGCATAGTTATCATTACTTATAATAATTTTTTTTCTTATATCGTCATAGAGGCTTTGAAAATCTTTAGCAAATGAGAATGCTGCATCAGAAAATACATGAGATGGTAGGTTTGCTACATCTATTGGTCATCGTGGGTTTTGACCATAGACTACCTCAAATGGTGATTTTTTTTAGTTCTAGATATAGTACTATTATAGGCAAATTTTGAGGTTGTTAAATGTAAATCCCAATTTCCTAAACTTTTACTTACTAAACATCTAAGCAAATTTCCTAAGATGCGATTAACAACTTCTATTTGTCCATCAGTTTGTGGGTGAAAGGCAGAAGAAAATTTTAATTTGGTACATAGTAATTTCCATAATTTTTTCCAAAAATATGAGACAAACTTAACATCTCTGTCAGAAATAATGGTTAAAGGGAGACCATGGAGTCGCACTATTTCCTTAAAAAATAATTTGGCTATATAAGAAGCATCGTTTGTTTTGAACAAGGTAAGAAATGAGCCATTTTGAGAACCTATCCACTACAACAAAATACTATCATGTCCCTCATCTAGGTAATCCTTGAATAAAATCCATTGATAGGTCTTCCCAAGGCCTATAAGGAACAGGTAAAGCAGTGTATTGTCCAGATCTTTGTTTGATAGTTTTAGCCTGTTTACAAATTAAACATTGAGCCACCAATTTTTGAACATCTCATTTTAATGAAAGCCAATAAAATATATTTTTTTAATAAAAATATGGTCTTATCCTTTCCAAAATGCCTAGCTACACCCCCAGCATGTAGCTCAATGATAAGAAATTCTCTAAGAGAAGATCGAGGAATGCATAATTGTTTTCCTTTTTTATAAATATCCATTTGTTATCAAGAATGTCCCTTATAAAGTTATTGGTTTATCTAGGTGTTCAAGATAAATTAGGTGAAAGTCAAGGCACACAATCTAATCATCTTTAATTCTATCAAATCCTGGGATTCTTAATTCTAAAGAGGAAATCATTAGGTTTACCCTGGATAAAGCATCGGTGGGCTTATTCTCAATTCCAGGCTTATGCTTTAGACCAAAAGAGTAGTCTTGTAAAAATTCAACCCATTTTGTATGCCTATGACTTAATTTTCATTGAGTATTAATGAATTTTAAGGCATGATGATCATAATTAAGTATAAATTCTCTATGTAAGAGATAGTGTCGCCAATGCCTTAAGGATTAAATTATAGCATAAAACTCTCTATAATAAGTGGAATATCATTATTTAGCTTCATTTAACATTTCACTAAAGAATGCTATAGGATGATTCTCTTAACTTAAAATTCTACATATCCCAATTCTTGAAGCATCACATGTCACTTCAAAGGCATTAGAAAAATCAGGAAGCCTAAGGATTGGTGTAGAAGTGATAAGAACTTTAATTTGCTCTAAGGCCTTCTATGCATTAGAAGTCCAACAAAATTTATCTAATTTTAGTATATCAGTTATCGGAGCAACAATGGTACTAAAATTCTTAATAAATCTCCGATAAAAAGTGGCTACCCCATGGAAGCTTCTAACTTCAATAAAACTTTTAGGTGATGGCCAATCTAAGATTGTTTTCACTTTAGAAGGATCAGGTTTAAGTTCAACAATGAAAAAGATTACGTCAGCTTGCAAAAAGAAACACTTTTTAAAATTAATGCATAATTTCTGTTGTCTAAGTAGTTCAAGGACTTTTTGTAGGTATTGTAGATGTTCACTTTCACTTGGATTAAAAATCAGAATATCATCAAAATACACCACCAAAAATTTACCTATATATGGTTTAAGAATTGTATTCATTAGTCTCATAAATGTGCTAGGAGAATTTGAAAGCCCAAAGGGCATAACAAGCCATTCATAAAGTCCATCAGGGGTCTTAAAAGTTGTCTTCCACTCATCTCTTGATCTAATTCAAATTTGATGATATCCACTTTTTAGATCAATCTTTGAAAAAAATTTTCCTCCTGAGATTAAATCTAACATATCATCTAATCGGGGAATAGGAAACCTATATTTGATAGTAATTTTATTTATTGCTTGACTATCAACACACATTCACCATGTTCCATCTTTCTTTAGAGTTAATAATGCTGGGACTACACAAGGGCTAAGACTCTATTGAATAAAACCCTTTCTTAATAATTCCTCAACTTTTCTTTTAATCTCAACATGCTCGGTAGGGTTCATCCTATAATGTGGAAGATTAGGAAGTTGAGAATCAGGTAAGAACTAAATAGCATGTTGAATGTCTCTTAGAGAAGGTAGCTCATCAAGAAGCTCATCGGGTGCAATATCATTAAAATCAGAAAGAAGAGAAGAGACCACAGTAGGTATGTGAGTCTCATTAGGCTCTGGTATGACTTCTTTTACATGTAATATGTGAAGAAGAAATGGATCAAAAAGTTCTTTTCATAAAGCTCCAAAACCTATTATTTCTATCTTTGGGGTCAAAGGAGGAAGAGTAGGTGTTTTAAAGTAAGAATCAGAAATGATAGTATTAGGCCTAATAGTAGGATTTTCTATGATAATTAATTAAAGTTTGGAATTTTTCTTTAATAAAGGCTTAGGTTGCAAGTCAGAAGTTGTTTTGTGTGGTGTTATGGACGGTATTTTTTCTACTGGCTTTATTGGTAGGAGTTTAATAGTCTTATTATTATGTTTAAAAACATAAGTATTTTCCCTACCATAGTGAATAACATTCATATCACATAGCCAAGGTCGTCTTAAGAGAATATGAGCAATGCCCATAGGGAGAACATCACACCAACTTTGATCCTTATAGCTTCCTATTTTAATAGGAACTAAACACTGATTGGTGATGAGAAGAGATGTATTATTTACCCAACTAACATGAAATGGTTCAGGGTGAGGTTCAGATTTTAGGTTGGCTTGACTTAAGGTGTGTGTTGAAATGACATTCATAGCACTCCCTCCATCTATAACAAACATACATCTTTTTTCATTACACAAAACATACATGCTAAAAATGTTCTTTCTCCTCCAATCTTCTACCTCATTTTTTATTACATTAAGACATCTCATCACATTAATATGAGGGTCTTTAGTTAATTCCAATTCTTCATCAAATAATGGGGTGTCATCATAAACTTCTTCTAGATTATCATCTATTGGATTTTTAACTTATTCTAAAAAGAATATTTGAGCTTTACATTGATTTTGCATATGACCCTTTTTATGACATTTAAAACATATTACTTCCCTAATATTCTTAGAGCTTTCTTCAATTGAAGTTTTAGGCAAAAGGGACGGGCCATTTGGATGGGCGGGTCTAACAATAGATCTATGGGATGAAATTGAAGGTACTTGACTTTTAGTTTTAGAGAGGGAGGTAGATTTATTTTGTTGTTCAACCAATAATGCATAATGAAATGCTTCCTCTAAAGATTGTGGGTCAAATAATTCAACTTCATTTCTAATATCAGCCCTAAGTCCAATAACAAATTTATTGGCTAATTGACAATCATTATCACCACAATCAGTTCTAGAAACTAGATCTTCCAAAGTATTCAAGTATTCAGTTACAAGATAATTACCTTATCTCAAAGTTAATAATTGACTATGCAACTTCTTATCATGATGCCTAGGACAGTACTTTGCTCTTAACATTTCTTTCATTTCTATCCAAGTGAGGTTTGTCCTTCCGAATCTTTGTTCTTTAACTAAAGTATTTGCCCAATAAATTTTAGCATACCCTATCAATTTCATTTTAACAAAAGTAACCCTTTGGTAATCATCCATTTTATACCAATCAAAGAAGTCATCCATTTGAACTAACCAATCAAGAAATTTATTTGGGTCAAGTATACCATCATAAGTTGGGGCTTCTACTTTAACTCTTTGAGATGGATCATTAGAGTCTTATATAGTCTTAAAATAATTTTCTCCCCTTCCACCATTTCTAGCAATTGATGCTTTTCTAAGTGGTTGATTTTCTCTATGGTTTGGATATGAATCTTCTTCATCTATTGGCAGCCTTTTGTATTGGAGGAGGAGTTGGTACTCTATTATTTTGTATATGCGCTATAAGAGTTTGCATTTGTTTTTTAAGTTCTTGCAATTGATTCTTACTTTCTTCTGATATTTGTTGAGTTTTTAATTCATTATCTTGGATCCTAAGATCTAAGGCATCAACTAATCTAGTCAAATTTTCAACTTGATCTTGAGAGATAGATTTTGGCGCCATGAGATTTTTTTTAAAGGAAAAAAAGATATATGAAAATGGATCAATGAAAAAAAATGAAAAAAAAAAACAAGTATAATATAATTGTGCAGTCAAAGTGAAATATTAAGCTAAGAGAACTTCCAGGTGAGGAGGAGAGTGCAATACCACTTAAATCCCAAGCTCTCCTTAGATAGTTTAGGTCTTTTTGACAAAGTTCTATTTAGCTTCCAAAATCACTAGGTTTAATCCAGTTATATTAATATGCATGCATATTTTTTTAATGCAATGAAAAAAATGCTCAAATTTATCAAGCCTCTTTTTTTTTCTTAAGAAAACAAGTTATCATAAGTTAATTAAAAACTTCTAAAATTAACCATAAACAATAACAAAGATAATAAAGCAAGAAATTAGATTTTGATTTGCACTAATGGCTATTGTTTTAGGTGAAGAACTACCTCACTAAGGTGCTCTCTTAATTTTTTTTGGGAGGGAAGGGGTGCAAGTTCACACAATTGGAAAATGGCTAATGGAGCTTACTAATTGAAATTTTATCACCATAAACTTGCAAGCAATATATATCTTTCCAAGCTACTAATATGTATTTAAACTATCATATAAAAAATTATTTAACCTCACAAGTCCAAGAAAACTCACAAGTTTGAAGACAAGACTTGAGATGCTCCCTTTGTTGAAGCAAACTTTTGACCAAATTTGCTCCTTCCAGGCTTCGCTCTGATACCAAATTTGATGGAGGTGGGCATTCTTTCTTTTGATGAGTTTGGGAGAATGTGGGAATTGGAGGTGAAGGAAGAGGATATGTGAGATAACTAGCACTCCCACCAAGGATTGCCAAGGTTTGGCCACCAAGCTCTCAAACCACAAGAATAACTCAAAATTTTGTAATTGCCAAAAGATCCCTTTCATTCTAGTAAGAGGGGCTATTTATAGCCATTACAAGCATCTTTCAAAAGAAAAGAATTCAAAACATGGATGGAAAGGTGGGTGTCCACATTAATGTGAAGCATTAAATTGCCTCATTATTTTATGCCATCCACCCATTTCACATGTTATTATTTTATGTGGATTGAACCACCTCACATGTCATGCTTTGAATTTTTAAATGCAAAATTTCAAATATGGAGTTTCTAGAAGAAAATTAAAAATTACATAAATAAAAAAAGATGAAATCATAAAATGGGCTTTAGCAGGCTAATGGGCTAAGCCTTCTTCTTTCTTGAATTTTCTTGGGCTTTAGCTTGAGATCTTTTAAATTGACCTTGAGCTCTAATTTCTAGATCCTCATGATGTTCTACATCAATTGGGCTCCATAGTGTTCCCTTGGAGATAGATGATTGGAAGACTGAAGCCATGTTTCACATTATATACTCGGATACATCTTTCAACACTTTTCTTGTGAGACCATGGATACATGAGAACAACATAGTTCCATCCTGTCTACATCAGTGTAAGAAGTTTGTGAGGCATGGCATTGTCTACTGTGTCAAAGAAGATCTAAAGCCATTTACAGTTCACGGGGTCAGCATATATGAGGATGCGGCTTACTACCTCTCTCAAAATCAACAAGTTTATTCTTGCAAACTTGGGCCAAGTTTTAAAAAAAGAAAAAGAAAAAGGAAAAGAAAACAAAAAAGAAAATGGAAAAGAAAATAAAAGGGAGCGAAAATAAACTTGGAGGAGGAAGTGGATCCTAACATTAAATTCCACCCATAGTTCGTTACTCTATTCGAACATATGGGTAGGATGACCTGACCTCCACCAAGGAGAGGAAGAGGCTAGTTAAGAGGCAATCCCAGGGGTGGAAAACCTCTTTATTGGCCACCCAATAGAAGATATGTCCCAACTTCCAGGAGTACACCTGTTATCCATGTAGATGTAGAATCTAGTTCATAAGATGAGTCTTATATGGTTAGCACACTAGGAAGTTCTTCTTAGTAGTAGATTCCCTTGGAGGTGACACTTGAGCTAGATAGCGATGAGGACAAGGGTCCAAAGAAAAGCATAAGTGTATCGAAGTCTATATGTGAAACAATTAGGCATCAGTTGGGAACCTTAGCTCTAACCCCACTTTCCTCTCAAAAAGATGAGGGTTTGGTAGTTAAGGAAGCCCCTAAGTCATCCACATGTGTGAAACTGGAGGGAGCATCATCCTCAAGTCAAGAAGTTGATGTAGAACTTGAGGATGATTCATATAAAGGTTTAATAGAATTACCTTTCGATTAGTACTTCCCTTGTGTTCATAATTTAGCAAAGAAAGGGTTAATCCCACATGCTTAGTCAAAGCACAAGTCATACTACTTAAAAAAAATATGGAAGAACAAATGCAAAAGCTCTCAATCAAGACTAACACTAGGATTTGGTACAATGGGTCTAGTCGATGACTCCGCTAGTTATCATCAATCATTTAGAATCTGATAGGTTCTTTTCAAGTCACATTAACTCATACGAGGAGCTGTGCTTAAAAACTTCAGATGATCCAGATGATTTTGAAGTCAAAGATGCACCGCGAGAGTTTGAAGAAGAGATTAAGTCAACCATTGACAAGCTCACAGAAATCAACTTAGGAACTGAAGAAGATCCACGCCTGACATACATCAGTTCTTTATTGAATGAAATTAAAACCAATGACTTAGTTAGGCTATTGACTAAGTTTAAGGACTGCTTTGCATGGTGTTATGAAGAGATGCCTAGATTGGCTCCTAATGTAGCAGACCATTAACTAATAATAGAGCCTACTACTAACCCTATCAAGCAAGCTTCTAGATGCATGTGATTAGACATAGAATAATAGGTCATTTATGAAGTCAATAAATTGATTGATGCTGGCTTAATCTAGGAAGATAAATACCCTACCTAATTAAGAAAATGAATGGCCAAATTCATATATACTTTGATTTAGAGATTTGAATAAGGCTTGTACAAAAGATGAATTTCCACTACCAATCCTATAGCTGATGGTAGACATTGCCTCATCTTATATAGTCTTCTTATGCATGGATGGCTCATCTAGAAATAACCAAATAAAGATGCCCCCTAAAGATAAAAGAAAGACTGCTTTTAGAACCCCCGATCAAAATCTATTATTATAAGGTCATGCCTTTCAACCTTAAAAATGCTCGTGCTACATACCAATGGGCTATGACTCGAACCTTCGATGAACTCATTCATCATTAAGTCAAGTGCTATGTAAATGATCTTGTGGTCAAAAGTAGAGAAAAGGAAGACATCTCTTTGACTTGAGAGTAGTTTTCAAATAATTAAGAAAATTTAACCTCAAAATGAACCCATTGAAGTGGGCATTTGGAGTAGTTTCAAGGAAATTCTTTGGGTTTATTGTCTGACACTAGGGAATTGAAATTGATCCAGAGAAGATTAAGGTGAAATTAGAAATGCCACCCCCTAAAAGTTTAACTCAATGCAGATCATTCTAAGGGTGGTTGGAGTATCTAAGATGCTTTATATCCAACCTATCGGGAAGATGTCAGCCATTCTCAGCACTTATCAAAAAGAATGCCAAGTACAAGTGATATGATAATTATGAGCATGCCTTTGAATACATTAAGAATTACTTGATGATGCCACCACTTTTAGCTACCCCAATCTCGTGCAAGCTACTCATACTTTACACTACTACATTAGATGACTCCCTTGGTGCTTTGTTGGCCCAAGCAAATGATGAAGGGAAGGAAAATGTACTCTACTACCTCAGCCATCATCTAATCCCTATTGAGGCTAATTATCCACCCATTGAGAAGCATTGCTTAGATTTAATCATTGCATCCCAAAAGCTATAGCACTACATGCTTCCTCATAAAGTGAACTTATTCTCTAGGATCAATCCACTACAATATCTCATGACACAACTGATCCTATCCGGACGGTTGGCATGATGGTTTATGATCCTCTTGTAGTTTGACATTACCTTCATACCCCTCAATGCAGTGAAAGGACAAGCACTAGTGGATTTCTTAAGCATGACACCCATTTCCTGCTAACTCTCTGCTTAGTGATGATCTCCTTGATGAACAAATCATGAATTTAGGGGATACTAGCATTCACCGTAGGGAGATCTACATTGATGGTGAGGCTTCCTCTCAAAGAGGAGAAGAACCATAATCTACTATTCTAGAAAAGGTAGGGGTAGGAATAGTTCTCTTAACTCTAGATTATGATGTGATGAGATTCTCATATCATCTGTCCAATCCTTGCAATAATAATGAAGTCAAATATGAGGCTCTGATTGCTGGTCTAGAGTTAGTTGTTACTCTAAGCATCCATAATATCAACATCTTCAAGGATTCTCAACTAGTTATCAACCAAATTGCTAGGTCCTATTAGGTTATAAAGCTCAAGCTCCATCACTATCACAAGTACACCATGGAGTTGTTGGCCTAAATCCCAGAGATTACCATTTATTAGATTTATCGATGAGAGAACACCATAACGTATGCTTTAGCTAAGCTTACCAAGGAGTTGGAATGTCCAGAGGATGAGTCCATATCAATTGAGGTCTAAAATAGACAAGTCTTATCCCTTATTGATATTGAACTCATCAAAAAGTACTCTCTTAAAGGGGAGGTTACCATTGCCAAGAAGGATGAGGAGTTAGATTGGAGGAAACCATTCATAGATTACCTAAATAAAGGAAAATTATCTCAAAAGAAGTCCCAAGCCCATCAAATGAAATAGAGAGCACTTTCCTATGCTCTTGTGGATGATGTCTTGCACTAGCGGTCTTTCAATCAAATGTGGTTATGTTGTTTAGACAAGCATGAATCCTGTAAGATCGTGGATGAGGTACACACATGATTATGTGGAGCCAACCAATCTGGTTTGAAGATGGAAGCCAAGATTAAGAGACTAGGATACTACTGGCCATCAATGACCAAAGATTGCATGGATACGGCTAGGCTATGCCACCAATGTCAAATACATGGTGTGGTCCTACACTAACCACCCAACATTCTACATCCTACATTAGCCTCATGGCCATTCGAGTGTTGGGGTACCAACATAGTGAGTCTGATTAATCCTCTTTCTTTCAAGGGTCATCGATTCATCTTAGCTACTGCTGAGTACTTTTGTAAATGGGAGTAGGTGATTTCACTCAGAGAGGCCATAGCTTAGTGTGTGCTACAATTTTTTAGAAACCATATCATATATAGGTTCAGAGTGCCTTGATGAATTATATCTGATAATAATACTGCATTCAAAAGAACCAAGATTAACAACTTTGCTCGAAGACACAACATAAATTGGAGATATTCTACCATCAAGTACCCAAGGGCAAATGTTTTAGCAGAAGCCTTCAACAAAACTATCATCAAAATACTGAAGAAGACACTCAGCAACAATAAGTGATAATGGCATGAGCAGTTCGTTGAAGCCTTGTGGGCTTACCACACCACATATAAAAATCTAACTCAGTCTACTCCTTTCTCTCTAGTGTATGGGTTTGAAGCTCTTCTACCATTAGAAGTCCAACTTCCATCACTAAGGATAGTTGAAGGTAGCAAGATCACAACATAGTAGAATGCCAAGCTATGATTAGAAGAGATTGAAGGTTTGGAGAAGAGACGCCTGCAGGTATGCTAAAACTTGAGTTGTACAAAGCTAAAATGATTCAAGCTTATAACAAGTTGGTTTGTCCTAGAGATTTTCAAGTAGGAGAGCTTATTTTAGTTCTAAGGACACCAATTGTTGCCCATCGTAAGATGGGAGGCAAGTTTGAACCCACTTAGGAAGGCCCTTTTTCCATAGAGAAGGCTTATTAAAGAGGATATTATTACATTATTAATCATAAGGGAGAGCTTCCAATGCTTTCAATCAATGTGCTCTACTTAAAGAAATATTATAAATCATGTTTGAAAATAATTATGATCAATAAAAATTCTATTTTGAATTCAATCTGTTCTATGCTGAAAGTATTTTTATTTATAAATCACCACGATGTGTTTAGGGTAGGTGTAAGGAACCCGAGCGGCGTTCTTCCTTCATCGACACAACACAAACACAAAATACACACAAACATATAAAATAAATATATATCTTTTGTCTCTACTCTAAGTTAAGATAACGCCCCAAGCAGCACTCACTCTATAATTGCTCTAGATCGAGCTGATGTGCTACGCTGCTATTATGTCACCCTAGTGGTCCTCTTGTGTTAGAGGATGTAAGTAAGCTACACTTTCCTTCTTTAGCCACTACACACCAATGAGTGCCTTGTTACTTTGGTAGGTCTTACTATGTGGTCGGTAAGCTACCTCATGTTGGTTTCACTTAAGAGGATGTGAGTTAGCTACACTTTATTCTTGGATTAGCCATTGTGCACTATTTGGGTCGAGTATATTTGAGGTTTAGGAAAAGTTCCCTAGTGGCTCCTTCCCTTCTGACTGCTTCAAGTCTGGGTCTAGTCCTTCCTCAGAACTCCCCACTTAATAGTCGCTCTAGGCCAGATAGCATCTGTTCCACCGATGATAGACTATCTAGATGATCAGTTTCTCTTGGAAAGTTGTAAGCCTACATGCTTTCTTTCCATATTGATCATTGCACACTAATGAGCACCTAAGGTTGGTTGGTTCTGACTATGTTGATAGATACACCACTCATGCTGATGGATACACTTTAGGTTGGTTGGTTCTCACACCTTAGGAAGATACACCACTCATGGCATATGTAAGTCTGCTACGCTTTCTCCTTGAGTTGGCCACCGTACACCTATATGCTTTCTTTTCCAGGGCTCAGGGTAATGCCCCTTGTAGCACATCCTCTGTGGGCACTAAATTTGGATCATGTCCTTTGCAACCCCATTTAGACACTACCTAGTTTACTATCAGATTAGGCAGTTCCCCTTTCCAAGTAACCACCCCTATGGTTGGAGAATCTGTCCTGTGAATGTGCAGATTTTCACTTGGTCCAGTAAATCTGAGATTGGTCAAGGCTGACATAGCCCCTTCTCAGTGTGGTCCCTTGCACACCAACAGGGTCCACACAAATATATAAACAAAATATATATTCACTTGTGGATTAAGAGGACACCCCTAGCGGTAACTTTTCCCAAGCAGGCATCCTATCTTTAAGGTAGTGTCAGCAAAACTCCTTATACGAATTACCTGACTACTCTTGAGTTGATAAAAGTCCCCTACGACATTCACTCAGTAGTCTCCCCTAAGCTGGGTTCTATTTGTTGTGCTACCAATTGGTCACCCTTGTGGCTATTCCCTGCTTTAGAAGATGTAAGTGTGCTACACCTTCTTCATAGCACAACTGCTGCACACCAAAAGGCAACCCCTTAGGTTTGCTAGCTCTACCCCATGGCTAGTAGACTATCCCTTTGGATTTATAAATATGAGATAGGACAAGTCTGATATAGCCCCTTCTCAGTGGGTCCATCGCACACCAACATAGTCCATAAATTAAATATATCAAATTTGATCGAGCTCACATCTCCAATGGATATGCCCTCAATTCAAAATCAAACTAAACCCAACAAACCATATCAAATAACATAAAATTAAGATAAAATTAATCCTGACTACTTTTGAGTTGATATAAGTCCCCAGCGGCATTCCCTTAGTAGTCATCCTAAGCCAAGTTTGATTTGGTGTGCGTCCAACAGGTCACCCTAGTGGCTGTTCCTCACTTTGGAAGACATAATTCTGCTACACCTTCTTCCTAGCACAGTCGTTGCACTCTGAAAGGCAACCCCTAAGGATGGCTAGCTTTACCACGCAGCTAGAAGACTATCCCTTTGGATTTATAAACCTGAGGTTGGTCAAGGCTGATATAACCCCTTCTCAGTGGGTCCGTCACACATCGATTGGGTCCATACATTAACTCAGATTAAATTAAACCCAATATGGTTTG
This sequence comes from Cymbidium sinense, assembly GCA_021442155.1. Taxonomy (NCBI): domain Eukaryota; kingdom Viridiplantae; phylum Streptophyta; class Magnoliopsida; order Asparagales; family Orchidaceae; genus Cymbidium; species Cymbidium sinense. Next base: position 119,969 of record JAKCPB010000933.1, read on the forward strand.
TCCTAGTGGAGTTAAATCACGCCCTTCTCCTTAGTGGAGCCCTAAATGATATATAAAGAAGTCAAGCTAACAAATCAAATTCAAAACCAACCTCCGTAGTGGAGCCAAATAAAACTAACTCCCTTGTTAGAGTTAAATCAAAGAAATCCAACCAAACTTCAATTCCTAGTGAATACATCCCCAAACAAATCTATGAAATCAAACTCAAATCCAAATCCCCAGCGGATAGCCCGAACCTTCTTCCCTAGTGGAAGGTTCATATACCTGATCCCCAACAAACTCGAGCCCATATATCTAGTAGATGTGCCTCCACATTAATTGAAATAAAAAAATTAAAGTCTATTTGATCTTAATCCCCGGTGGATTATAGATTCTTATCCCCAGCATATATTTTTTCCATAAATTATATAATCAAATCAAATTCAAACCTTATCCTCAACAGATTTTCTTCTTCTATGCCCTCGACATAAACCCCTCACATGTCATGTCTAATGCATGTGTGATTCCTTAGCCGAGCTCCTCCATGTCCTTGACATGGAATTCTCATTAAATCTTATTTCTTCTCTTATGCACACCTTTAATAGTTCAACCAAAAGCCTAACAATGTATTCATTCAAATTACATCATCTTAACATTGTAATCTACATTTTATGATTTGTGATGGTGCAAGCTCAAACTAACTATACAATATCATGCTAAACATATTATGGTTTAGGAATTAACACACCATATTATATTATAATATATGATGCCATATTATAATTTGTTATAATATAATATATTGTCTAACATTTGACCTCATTAGAATCACTTAAAAGGAACAAATAACAAAATTTTCACAAAATATGAATAATGTTCATTTTGGATGTAAAATTGTTATTTTTCTATTAGAAATGGTACAAAATAGCAAAATTTTGGTGTTGCTTCTTGGTTTGTGCCGTGAATTAGGCTAAATTCTTCCATCTCAACCTTGAAATTAACATTTATGTGAGTTTTAACCCAAGGTATCATAACAAAAGTAAAACATACTAAAATGTAAAATAGCAGTTAGTAACAAACCACCACATTCATATATATGTGAAGTTATATTGTTATGTAGATTATATTTTAATATGCTTTCATATAATATATTATCCTACATTACAGCATAAAATGAATCACTCTAAGCAAAAAATATATAAAATTTGGTTGAAAAATGAACATTTATTTTGGATGCAAAATTCCATTCTTTTGATCAAATAACACAGCATAGCACACCACCAATGATGTTCTCTAAAGCTTACCTTAAATTTGGCCAAATCCCATCATCTTAGCCTATAAATTTATATTTTTATGAATTATACTAGTACAAACTCTACTACATCATACTATAACAAACTAAATATGCTAAAGAACAAGTAGTAATACACAATAGTATGCTGTAATGCATGATGATACACTATGTTATGGCATCCTATATTGTAATACACTATAACATATTATATTATATTATATTATATTGCATATCACATCACAAGGGATTTCTTAAGATAAAAAATCATAAAATTAGTCTAAATAATAAAAAAACTATATATGTAGTCATATCACTTACATATTTTAAATAAAAACAATATATTATGATGCCATGCTTTACTTATTATGAATTTGGCCAAATTCCACCATTTTAAAGTCTAAATCAACATTTTTATAAATAATGCTAGTGTAGGATCAACTACATGATTGTAAAATACTAAAAGAATTTAAAATGCGCATAATAATATATTATGATATATGATGCTATACTATGCTACAACATATAATATTTATTTTGAACATAAATTCTTACTTTTTTGATTACAAGTGGCATAGCACACCTTTGGTACTACAACTAATTCCACTTCAAATTTAACAAATTTCATCATCTAATTTATTAAATTAATAGTTTTATGATTTATATTAATATAAACTATATGGCATAATACCATAATATACTAAAATACTTCAAAACATCTTATAACATCCAAAAACACATCAATACATGCTCAAATATATGATGATACATTATACTATAATATATTAGATTATAATATGATTTAGGGTTAGGGTTTAGGGTATTCAAATCTCTAATAGTCAAGGGAAAGTCTGTTGAAGACATTTTCTTTAGCTACCATAACTATGTTAGGATTAAGTCATTCTTCGGATTTACCCCTAATGACATCTTTATTCAAAGTTTAAAGTTTAGGGTTTAGGGTTAGTAAAAGGTTTAGGGTTTAGGGTTTTGGGCTAGTTTAGGATTTAAGGTTTAATATTTGGGGTTTAGGGTTGTAGGTTCTAAGGATTAGGGTTTATGGTAGTAGGATTTTGGGTTTAGGGTTTAAGTTTTAGGGTTTTAGGGTTTATGGTTTAGGGTTTCAGGTTTAGGGTTTATGGTTTAGGATTCAAAGTTTAGGGTTTAGGGTTTAATATTTATGGTTTAGGGTTTTTAGGATTTAGAGTTTAGGATTTAAGGTTTAGGGTTTAGGGCTTATGTTTATGGTTTATGGTTTATCGTTTAAATTTTAGTTTAGTGTTTAGGGTTTAGAGTTTTGTGTTTAGGGTTTAAGGTTTCTTTTAATAGAGAATAAATTCAAATTCAACATTTCTTCTATTCATTTTCATAAACCAAGTAGCATCATATGTTCTCTAAGACATAAGCGATGACATTGATAAAAAATGAGGACTAATAGAGCAAATCAAAAACATTAGATAAGTAGAATCATCTCTACTATAAAGACAGTCCCATAAGTAGTAGATCAGATCGCCGATTAGTTAGTTTCTACAATTCCCATCAGAATAACCCCCGCCTCTCGAGTAGCGAGATTCGCCATCATATCCTCAATCTCTCCCTTTGCCACCAGCACTGCTGTAACCTCCATCACTCCTCCTGCCTCCATTATCACCACTGCTTCGACCACCACCTCCACATCCACAAATACCTCTAGATCCCCCACCACCACTATGATAACCGCTGCATCCACCTTCGCCAACACCGTCAGATCTAGATTGAGCCCAATTGATGATGATGTTTAGGCCATCAAGGTTCTGCCATTCTTAGTGTTTAGGGTTTAGGGTTAGCTTAGGGTTGTAGGTATAGGCTTTTGGGTCTAAGGTTAGTTTTATTGTTTAGGGTTAAGGATTTAGGGTTTAGGGTTTAGGATTTATTTATTTTTATTTATTTTATTTAGGTTTAGGTTTTAGTTTAGCTTATTTATTTTAGTTCAATTTCTTTACTTTATTTATTTTTATTTAGGTTTATTTTATTTTTAGGTTTATTTTTTATTTTAATTTTAGTTTATTTTATTTATTTTAGGGTTCATTTAGTTTAGTTTTTAGTTTATTAATTTTTTGTATATTTGATTTTTATTTATTTTTTATTTTATTTTTATTTTAATTTATTTAGGTTTAGATTTAGGTTTATTCATTTAGTTTAGTTTATTTAGTGTTATTTTATTTTATTTTTTTAGGTTTGATTTAGTTTAGATTTTTTTTATTTAGTATATTATAATTTATTTATTTTATTTTTATTTTATTTTATTTATTTCTGGTTTATTTTATTTTTAATTGATTTTATTTATTTTTAGTTTTAGGGTTTATTTATTGGTTTATTTTATTTTAATTATTTTTATTTATTTAGTTCAATTTTGGTTTATTTAGTTTATTTTTATTTACTTTATTTATTTTTATTTTTATTTTTTTATTTAGTTTAGTTTAGGTTTAGGTTTAGGGTTATTTTTTTATTTGTTATATTTTTAATTTAGTTTATTTTATTTATTTAGTTTTATTTTATATTATTTTAGGTTTATTTTATTTATTTAGTTTAGGTTTAGGTTTATTTATTTATTTTAGTTTATTTTTATTTTAGATTATTTATTTATATTATTTTTTATCTTAGTTTATTTAGGTTCTAGGTTTTATTTTTTAAATTTATTTTATTTTATTTATTTTTATTTTAGGTTTATTTTAGGTTAATTTAATTAAGTTTAGTTTAGTTTATTTTTATTTTAATTTTTATTTAGGTTTATAGGTTTATTTTTTATAGTTTATTTTTATTTTTTTTAGTTAATTTATTTTAGTTTTAGGTTTAAGATTATTAGTTTATTTTATTTTTTAATTTAGGTTTTTTTTTCTTTTTTTTATTTTAGGTTAATTTTATTTTTATTTTTTATTTATTTATTTTAGTTTAGTTTATTTAATTTATTTTAGGTTTAGGTTTTATTTTTAGGTTTAGGTTTACTTTACTTTATTTACATTTATTATATTTTTAGGTTTATTTAGTTTATTTTGGATTTATTTAGTTTACTTAGTTTCTTTATTTTTTTTAGTTTATTTTTATTTATTTAATTGTAGTTTATTGTATTTAGTTTAGTTTAGGTTTTAGCTTTAGGTTTAGGTTTAGGTTTATTTAGTTTTTTTTTTAGGTTTTGTTTAGTTTATTTTATTTTTTAATTTATTTAGGTTTAGGTTTAGGTTTATTTTTATTATTATTTTATTTGGTTTAGTTTAGTTTATTTATTTATTTTATTTAGTTTATTAATTTAATTTAATTTTATTTATTTATTTAGTTTCGTTTACATTATTTAGTTTAGTTTAGTTTAGTTTATTTTATTTTATTTTATTTTATTTATTTAGTTTATTTTATTTTTTTATTTAGGTATATTTAGTTTATTTTTGTTTATTTATTTGTTTAAGTTTATTTAGTTTTAGTTTATTTTTATTTAGTTTAGGTTTTTTATTTAGTTTAGTTTATTTAGGTTTATTAATTTTATTTTATTTTCATTTAGTTTTTTTAGGTTAATTTATTTAGTTTAGTTTATTTATTTTTAGTTTATTTTATTTAATTTTATTTTAGTTTGGGTTAAAGTTTATTTCTTTATTTATTTAGTTTAGTTTAGGTTTATTTTAGGTTTTGGTTTAGGTTTTTATTTAATTTTTAATTTAGTTTATTTTATAAATTTTTTTAAGTTTTTATTTTTATTTTTTAGTTTATTTTATTTTAGTTTAGGTTTAAGTTTAGGTTTAGGTTTAAGTTTAATATTTTTATTTTAGGTTTATTTTTTTATTTTATTTAGGTTTAGTTTGTATTTATTATTTTTTTGATTTATTTTATTTTTATTTAGTTTATTTTATTTATTATATATTTTTTTCGTTTAGGTTTATTTATTTTTTATATTTATTTTTTAATTTAGTTTTTTTTATTTAGTTTATTTATTTATTTATCTTTTAATTTTTAGTTTATTTTTTTTGGTTTTTAGTTTAGTTTAGTCAATTTATTTTTAGTTTAGGTTTTATTTATTTTTGTTTAGTTTTTTTATTTTAATTAATTAATTTTATTTTTATTTAGTTTTGTTTAGGTTTAGGTTTAAGTTTATTTGTTTTATTTTTTATCTATTTATTTTAAGTTTATGTTTTATTTATTTATTTATTTTAGGTTTATTTTAATTTTATTTAGTTTATGTTTAGTTTTGGTTTAGGTTTAGATTTATTTTATTTAGTTTAGTTTATTTCTAGGTTTATTTTATTTAGGTTTATGTTAATCTTATTTAGGTTTATTTATTTTTATTTTAGTTTATTTTATTTATTTTGGTTTTTTTATATATTTTAGTTTATTTCTTTATTGTTTATTTCGTTTATTTTTTATTTTGGTTTAAATTTAATTTATTTTAGTTAATTTTTTATTTAGGTTTTGATTTATTTATTTTTTATTTTAGTTAGTTTAGTTTAATCTTTTATCTAATTTTATTTTAATTTATTTATTTTCTTTTATTTATTTAGTTTAGGTTTTATTTTAGTTTATTTATTTTATTTTTACTTTTAGTTTATTTAGTTTATTTAGTTTTTTTATATTTATTTTTTATTTTAAGTTTAGGTTTACTTTTATTTAGTTTATTTATATAGGTTTATTTTTATTTATTATTTATTTAGGTTTATTTATATAGGTTTATTTTCTTTTGCTTATTTTATTTTTATATTAGGTTTAATTTTTATTTTTAGTTTAGGGTTTGGGTTTTATTTTTTATTTATTTCTAGGTTTTACTTTTAGGTTTATTTTTAAAGTTTAGGTTTTTATTTACTTTTTATTTTATTTTATTTTAGGTTTTTTAAATTTTATTTTACTTTTAGTTTTATTTTTATTTAAGTTTTTCATTCTTAGGTTTATTTTATTTTTTTAGTTTAGTTTAGTTTTTTATTTATTTTAATTTAATTTTTTTTAGGTTTTGGTTTATGTTTTAGTTTAGTTTTTCTTTTTTTATTTTATTTTATTTAGGTTTAGGTTTATTTATTTATTTTACTTTTTAGGTTTTATTTACATTATGTTTAGGTTTTCAGGTTTTTAGCGTTTAGGGTTTAGGGTTTAGGTTTAGATTTAGGTTTTATTGGTTTTAGTTTTGTTTATTTTAGTTTATATTAAGGTTTATTTTATCTTTATTTTAGGTTTAAGTTTTTTTTAGTTTAGGGTTTTTTATTTATTTTATGTTTTAGTTACTTTAGGTTTAGATTTTTTAGTTTTATTTTATTTTATTTTATTTTAGGTTTAGTTTTAATTTATTTAGGTTTTATTTTATTTTTAATTTAGCTTAAGTTTTATTTATTTTATTTTAGTTTAGTTTTATTTTTATTTTATTTTAGGTTAAAGTGAAGTTTTAGTTTAGGTTTTATTTTATTTATTATTTTATTTTAGTTTTTTGTATTTATTTTACTTTTAAGTTTTATTTAGTTTGGGTTCAAGTTTTTAGCATTTTAGGTGTTAAGGTTTAGTGTTAGTTGAGGGTTTAGGGTTTAGGTTTTGGGGTTTAGGGTTTAGTTCAGTTTTAGGATTTAGGATTTAGGGTTTTAGGGCTTAGGGTTTAGTGTTTAGGGTTTTTAGGGTTTTTGGTTTAAGTTTTGGAGTTTAGGTTTTAGGTCTAAGGTTGAGGTTTTAGTTTGGGGTTTAGGTTTTTGGTTTTTTTTAACAGAGAAGAAATTAAGATTCAACATTTCTTCTTTTCGATTTCATCAACCAAGTAACATGCTAAGCTTTCTAAGACACAAGCGATGACATAGATAAAAAAATTAGTACACATAAATAAAATAATAAACCTTAGATAACAAGGACCATCTCTACTATATAACATATTTCTGCATGTAGCAGATCAGATTAGCCATTCTTCAGTTTCTCCAGTTCTCATGAGAACCACCATGACCTTTCAAATAATGGGATCAACCATCATATCCCTGATTTCTCCCTCCGCCACCACCAGATCAGATTGGTCGTTCTTCAGTTTCTCTAGTTCTCATCAGAACCACCCCAGCCCTTTGAATAACGGGATCCACCATCATATCCCTGATTTCTCCCTCTGCCACCACCACGATTGTAACCTTCATCTCTCCTCCCACCTCCATAACCATCACTACTCATACCACTACCTTTATATCCACCAACATCTCCAGTTCCCCACCACCCAGATAGCCACCTTCTTCAGCCACCTTTAGAGAGTTGTGTTGTTCCCGCCAAGGTTCTTCCCATTCTTAGGATTTAGATTTAGGTTTATGTTCATTAGGATTTAGGGTTTAGGTTTATTTTTTAATTTATTTAGGGTTTAGATTTAGGGTTTGGTGTTTAGGGTTTTGGGTTTTGGGTTTTGGGTTTTGGGTTTTGGGTTTAGGGTTTAGGGTGTAGGGATTAAGGTTTAGGATTTTGGTTTAGGGTTTTGTTTTATGCTTTGTGGTTTAGATTTGGGTTTATTTTTTTTGGGTTTTAGGTAGAGTTTAGTGTTTAAGGTTTAGGGTTAATTTATAGGTTTTGTGTTCAAGGATTAGGGTTTAGTGTTTCAAATTTAGCATTTAGGGTTTTTTTATTTTTAAAATTAAGTAAACTGGTAGGTTTAGATTTATTTAGTTTATATTTTATTTATTTTAGGCTATTCTATTTTTTATTTTTATTTAAATTTATTTTTTTATTTTTATTTAGTTTTGTTTTTATTTATTTTAAGTTTATTTATTTTAGTTTAGGTTTTTTATTTTAGTTTATTTTCTAGGTTTAGGTTTAGGTTTAGGTTTAGGTTAAGGAATTTTGTTGAGTTTTATTTTATTTTTAGGTTTAAGTTTGTTTTAGTTTAGCTTAGGTTTAGATTTTATTTTATTTTAGGTTTAGGTTTTGGATTTTATTTTAGGTTTATTTTACATTTTATTTTAGTTTAGGTTTAAATTTATTTTAGTTTATTTTATTTTATTTTATTTCGTTTAGGTTTAGGTTTAGGTTTAGTTTATTTTAGGTTTAGGTTTAGGTTTATTTTACTTGGTTCATTTTATTTTTATTTTAGGTATAGTTTTTATTTTTAGTTTAGGATTTAGGTTTTATTTTTTATTTATTTTTAGGAATGGGTTTTTCTTTAGTTCTTATTTTATTTTATTTTAGGTTTATTTTATTTTTATTTTACATTTAGTTTTTATTTAATTCAGGTTTTTTAATTATAGGTTTATTTTATCTTATAGTTTAGTTTAGGTTTTTATTTTTTTAATAGTTTAGTTTAGGTTTAGGTTTTTTATTTATTTTATTTTAAGGTTTTATTTAGTTTAGGTTTAGGTTTTTCAATTTTTTGATTTTCCAATTTTTAGGGTTTAAGGTTTAAGGTTTAGGGTTAAGGGTTTAGAGTTTAGGCTTTAGGGTATGTGGTTTAAGTTTTAGGGTTTAGTGTTTATGCTTTAGGCTTTAGGGTTTAGGGTTTTAGAGTTTAGGGTTTAGGGTTATTTTATTTTTTTATATTTTAAATTAAGTAAACTTGTAGGTTTAAGTTTATTTAGTTTATTTTTTATTTATTTTAGTTTATTTTAATTTAAATTTTTATTTAAGTTTATTTTTATTTTTATTTAGTTTAGTTCATTTATTTTATTTTTATTTATTTTAATTAATTTTTTAGATTTAGGTTTAGGTTTAAGTTTATTTTTAGTTTAGTTTTATTTTACTTTATTTTTTAGGTTTAAATTTTATTTTTTATTTTTTAGGTTTAGGTTTAGGTTCTTTTTTTTAGGATTAGGTTTTAAATTTTTATTTTATGTTTAATTTTAGGTATTATTTTTTTAGTTTAGGCTTATGGTTATTTTAATTAATTTAATTTTATTTTATTTAGGTTTATGTTTAGATTTAGTTTACTTTAGGTTTAGGTTTAGGTTTAATTTATTTTAGTTTAGTTTATCTTAGTTTAGGTTTAGGTTTATATGATTTTTATTTTAGGTTCAGGTTTTTAACATTTTAGGGTTTAGGGTTTAGGGTTTATGTTTTAGGTTGTCATTTTAGGTTTATTTTTTAGTTTTATTTTTTAGTTTAGGTTTAGGTTTACTTTTAGTTTATTTTATTTTATTTAGTTTAGGATTTCGGTTCTATTTATTTTAAGTTTGGCATAGGTTTTATTTATTTAAATTTAGTTTATTGTAGTTTCAGTTTAAGTTTATTTTAATTTTGTTTATTTTATTTTTATTTTAGGGGTATTTTTTATTTTTAGTTAAGGGTTTGGGTTTTATTTTTTATTTATTTCTAGGTTTTATTTTTTTGGTTTAATTTTTAGGTTTAGGTTCTTAATTAGTTTTTATTTTATTTTATTTTATTCTATGTCTATTTTATTTTTTTATGTTTAGTTTTTATTTTATTTAGGTTTTTTATTCTTAGGTTTATTTTATTTTTTAGTTTAGTTTAGGTTTTTATTTATTTTATTTTATTTTATCTTTATGTTTTATTTTATTTTATTTTTAGGTTTAGGTTTTTATTTTATTTTATTTTGATTTATGTTTAGGTTTTTTGATTTATTTTATTTTTTAGGTTTTATTTACTTTAGCTTAGGTTTTTAGGTTTTGGGTTTAGTGTTTAGTGTTCGGTAGGGTAGTTTGGTTTTTTATCATTTAGTGGTCAGGGTTGTTTGTGATTTTAGGGTTTTAGTTTAGGGTTTGGGGTCTGATTTGGGTTTTATGTTTTAGGTTATGGATAATTTAGGATTTAGGATTTAGGGTTTGGGTAGGTTAAGGGTCAGTGGTTATTTTTAGGTTTAGGGTTCGTGGTTTGGGTTAGTTTTGGGTTTAGGGTTGATTTAAGATTTAGTTAAGGTTTTTTTATATTTTAGAGTTTTTTAAATCAAACAAAAGCTTAGATGTTTTAGTTTATTAAATTTATTTCTATCATTTATTTTATTCATATTTTAATTAGGTTTATTTATTTATTTATTTAGAGGTTTATTTAGTTTATTTTGAGGTTTGGTTTTTTTATTAGAGTTTATTTTTATATTATGTTTAGTTCCAGTAGTCCTGTGTTTTGTTTAGATGGTTGTGGTATTAGGTCAGGGGGTGGTTTTTAGTGTTTAGGGTTTAGGTTTAGGGTTTAGCATTTAGGGAGTGGTGAGGTTTAAGTTTAGGGTTTAGGGTTGGTTTGAGGTAGGGTTTGGGGTAGGGTAGGGTTGTAGGTTTAGTGTTTAGGTTTAGGGTTAGTAGGGCTGGGGTCCAGTTTAGGATTTTTATTTTTATCTTATTATATTTTTTTATTTTTAGGGTTTATATTTTAGGGTTTAGGGTTTAGCCTTTTGAATTTATGTTTTAGGGTTTAGGGTTTAGGCTTTGGGGTTTTAGGGCTTAGAGTTTAGGGTTTAAAGTTTTTAAAATTTGGGGTTTTGGGTTTAGGGTTTAGGTTTTAGGTTTACGGTTCATGTTTTAATTTAGGGTTTAGGGTTTTTAAGTTTTTTTTAATAGATAACAAATTTAGATTAAACATTTCTTCTTTTTGATTTCATCAACCAAGTAACACACCAAGTTTTCCAAGATAGAAGTGACGACATAGATCAAAAATGTGCACGCATATCCACCAGCTACTCTAGATCAACCACCATTGCTCCTCCCACCTCCATAACCATCACTGCTCCGACCACCACCTCCATATCCTCCAGTACCACTAGATACCCCACCCCCACTATGATAATCGCTGCATCTGCCTTTGCCTCCACATCCAAATCTAGATTGATCATTATAGACGGTGATGTTCTTGGCCTCAAGGTTCTGCCCATTCTTAGGGTTTAGGCTTAGGTTTAGGTCTAGGTTTAATAGGTTTAAGAGTTTAGGTTTATTTTTTAATTTATTTAGTTACTTTAAGTTTAGGTTTAGGTTTAGGGATTGGGGTTTAGGGTTTTTAGGTTTTAGGTTTATGCTTTTGGTTTTTTGTTTAGGGTTTTGTTGTAAGGTTTACTTTAGTTTTAGCATTGCAGGTTGTGGTTGTAGGTTTAGGGTTTAGGGTTTAGGTTTGATTTAAGTTTCTTTAAATTAAGCAAACCGGTAGTTTAGGTTTATTTAGTATTTTAGTTTATCTTTTATTTATTTTGGTTTACTTTATTTTTTATATTTATTTTAAGTTTATTTTATATATTTTTAGTTTATTTATTTTAGTTTCGGTTTTTTAGTTTAGTTTATTTTATAGGCTTAGGTTTATTTTTTAGTTGAGTTTTATTTTAATTTTATGTTTTAGGTTTATATTTTTATTTTTTATTTTTAGGATTAGGTTAATGTTTTTATTTTACTTTTAGATTTTTTTAAAGGTTTTATTTTAGGTTTATTTTAGTATTATTTTTTTGTAGTTTATATATTTTTAGTTTATTTTATTTTATTTAGTTTAGGTTTAGGTTTTATTTATTTTATTTATTTTAGTTTAGGGTTTATGTTTATTTTAGTTTGTTTAATTTATTTTTCTTTTTGGTTTAGGTTTTTTTTGTTTAGGGTTTAGGTTTTACTTTTTATTTTTTTTCTAGTTTTTATTTTTAGGCTTATTTTGTAGGTTTAGGTTTTTATTTAGTTTTTACTTTATTTTATTTTATTTTAGGTTTATTTATTTTTATTTTACATTTAGTTTTTATTTTGTTTAGAATTTTTATTCTTAGGTTTATTTTATTTTTATAGTTTAGTTTAGGTTTTTATTTATTTATTTTAGTTTTTATTTATTTATGTTATTTTATTTTAAGGTTTAGGTTTAAGTTTTAGTTTAGATATTTATTTTATTTTATTTTATTTAGGTTTATTTTTTTAGGTTTCTTCTTTTTTTAGGTTTTAGGTTTTGTGGGTTTAGGTCAGGGTCTGGTTTAAAATTTAGGGTTTGGTAGGGTAGGGTTGCAGTCAGAGGTTTTGGGTTTCTTATTTGTTTTATTTAAGTTTAGGTTTAGAGCTAGTTTTTATCTTTAGGGTTTAGGGTTTAAGGTTTATGGTTTTAGGAGTAGGGTTGTAGGTTTTAGGGTTTAGAGTTGGATTTAGGATCTAGGGCCAAGGACTTTTAAAATCAGAAACCCAAGAGGTAGTTTATTTAATATTTTTTATTTTATTTTTTTAGTTTATTTATTTTTATTTTATTTAATTTAGATTATTTATTTTAGTATAGGTTTTATTTTAGTTTATCTTTTAGGTTTAGTTTAGGTTTAGGTATTTTTTAGTTGAGTTTTCTTTTATTTTATTTTTTAGGTTTAGGTTTTATTTTTTTTATTTTTAGGTTTAGGTTTAGGTTTATTTTATTTCTTGTTTAGGTTTTAGGTTTATTTTAGGTTTCATTTTTATAGTTTAGGTTTATTTTTAGTTTATTTTATTTTATTTAGTTAAGCTTTAGGTTTAGGTTTGGTTTATTTTATGTTTAGGTTTAAGTTTTATTGATTTTGTTTAGGTTTAAGATTATTTTATTTTGTTTATTTTATTTTTATTTTAGGTTTTTTTTTTTTTTAGCTGAGGGTTTAGGTTTTATTATTTATTTATTCTTAAGTTTTAGTTTTAGATTTTTATTTCATTTTATTTTTGGTTTATTTAATTTTTTTTAAGTTTAGTTTTTATTTTAGTAAGGTTCATTAATCTTAGGTTTATTTTATTTTTTAGTTTATTTAGGTTTTTATTTATTTTATTTTAGTTTATTTTTATTTTATTTTATTTTTAGGTTTAGGTTTTATTTTATTTTATTTTATTATTTAGATTTAGGTTTATTTATTTTATTTATTTAGGTCAGGTTTTAGGTTTGGATTTAGGGTTTAGTTTATGGTAGTTTTAGATTTAGGACTGCAAGTGGGTAGTGTGGAGGGGCAGGTAGATTTAGGAGGTTTAGGAGGGTTTGGGGGGTTTAGAGGGTTTATCAGTGGGTGGTGGGTGGGTTGGGTTTAGGAGTTTAGTGAGGAGGTGGTCAGGGTCAGGTTTAGGAGTGGAGTTTAGGGTTTAAGATTTAGTGTTTACGATTTAGGGTTTAGGGTTTAGGGTTAATTATGGATTTAGGGTTTAGGACTTTTTATGGTTTAGGGTTTAGGGTTGTAGGTTTAGGGTTGTAGATTTAGGGTTAGTTTTAGGGGTTTTTTTTAAGAAAATTAGGAAAATTTTATTGCCACAAAGAAAAGGTACAAAGTCCTTAGAGGTGATAAATCTCTAAGCTAATGCTAAAAGAGTTACAAAGAGTCTAAGGAGATAAGCCCCCTAACTAATACAATAGTTAAGGAAAGCAAGCTAAGAAAAAAAAGAAACAGAGATCCATAAAAAAAATCCCATGAAATTAGCAGCAAACTTCCTCTGTTGCTTTTGAAACTAGGACAATCTAGCAGCATTAGTCTCCCAACCTGTACCAGAGATCTGCAACATGATTAAAGGGATGAGTACAAAAAATGAAATACTTAATCAAGCATAGAGTAAGAGAAAATAGAAAAAATAAGATAAAGAAATGGCTCAGGCTCAGTTATAATCATCTCAAGGAGCAACACCATATATAAGTATCCAACCATCAAGTGTTTAGGTTTATTTTTTGGGTAGGATGATGCAAAGCAAATTTTTTAGGTTTAGCCATCATCCTACTTTGGAGAATATTAGATCATTTTTTCTTATCTTGAGACTCTCTGGTATCTTTTCTATCGAATTGAATGATTCCCTTCATGTCTTGATTCAACTTTCAAATGACTTAGATTATTCTTGAGTTTTCTCTCGATGCTCGTATTTTTTTTCAATTGTCAAATGCGATTGTTAAAATGCAGGCCCCATTTTAATATTAAGGAGGAATATCTTATTGTTATGGTTTGGATCTATCTTCCCAATTTACATGTCCATTTCATTAATCCTGAGTTTCTTTTACTATGTGTGTGCTATTCTACCCACAAGTTGATATGGCAATCGCTTCTAATACCACCATCTTGGTCAATTCTAGTCAAGTTTGATATAACTAAAAAATTTCCAAAGGAAATTTGGCTAGGATCAGTTAAATATGGATATTTGCAAAAAGTGGATTTTGAGAATTTTTCTATTTTTGTTCCCATTGCAAAATTCATGGTCATGGTGTTTTAAATTGCTTTGTGGTTCACTCTCACCTTAAGAAACCCAAACCCATTCATAATAACTTGGATCCCACTCTTAAGGCACCCTTGGTTAAACCACAGAAAGTTGTTCAATGGATAACTCTTTACTTGAAGTCGAGGATCATTACCTTGATCCTCCCACTGCTCTTTTGGACAATGCTACTATTCTTAAGCCTGATCAGCTTTTGGATGTTAGTCATGGTAATCAGGATGCATTATTTTGTAATAGGTCTATACATTTGAATCCCACTGATATTGGTAATAATATGGACAATAATATGTTTTTGAAACTTATGGGTGATGATTTTATCTCAAATGATTCCATTCCTACTTCTTTGCCACCTTTAATTGAAGAAAATGTGATCCTTGATGAGGGCTTGAGTGGTGAGCAAACTAAGGATAAAGTTTCTAATCCTACACTGTTTTAAATGGTTCTAATCCTTCTCCTACTTCTTCATCTAATTTTGAACTGATTTCTAATCCGATACTTCAACATAATCATGAATTGGAAGAAGGTGAAGTGGAATGCAATGATGGTTTAAATGTGTAACCTTATTCCAAACATACCCCTGAACAGTCTCTATTGGAAGGTGATGTTGTGGATATGACTAATAAATTACAAATGGTTTTTAAAAGGAAAAATAAAGCTCCTAAAACTAAGTTTCCTAACTTTGGCAGAGTTACTAGATCTGGCTCTTCTGCCTAAAAATAAATGGTTTCTTTCTCAATTTGGAATGTGAGAGGGATTAGTACCCTCTATGTTAGGAATAGAATTAGAAATTTAGTTCATTCTCATAATGTTTCCTTTTTGGCTATTTTGGAACCTTTCATTCTTCCTTATAACTTTTCTTTTGTTGCAAGAATGATTGGTTTTTCTAAATTTTTTCTTAACTCGAGCAATAAAATTTGGATTTTCGGAATAGTCCCTATGTTCTATAGGTTTTGGATGATTTATCCCAAGTTGTGAATGTTAAGATTACTTATGATAATTGGTGTTATTTTGGCTCATTTGTTTATGCTTCTTGTAATAGAAATGGTGAGCCTTCTTTGGAAGGATCTTATTAGTTTTTCTTCTTCTGTTGATGCTCCTTGGTTTGTGGGTGGGGACTTTAATACTATCTCTTCTTCCTCTAAATAGATTGGTGGTAATGATCTGGACTTATTTTCTATGGAAGATTTTAATAACATGATCCATGATTGTCATCTTATTCATATTGGCTTTAGTGGGTCTCAAATTACTCAAAATAATTATAGACTATGAGAAAAGCTAGATCAAGTTTTTTTTAATCATTTATGGATTAATATTCTCCCTAGTACTTCTGTGGAGAACTTAAGTAGAACCCTTTCAGACCATTCTCCCTTTCTTATCACTGTGAATTTTATTGCTAGTAAATCCTCCTCCCCTATCCCTTTTGGCTTCCAAAATATGTGGCTCATGGATGATAAATTTTTGGATGTTTTTTGCAACTAACTGAGGTGAACCTCTTCATCTTGATGATTCTATTTTTGGGATGAGGAGATTGTAGTTCAAATTAAAAAGGCTTAAACAATGCCTTACTTGGTGGAATTAACATTATTTCAAGAACCTTTTTGTTAATATCAAAGATATGGAGAATGAGGTTATAGTTTTGGAAGACGTTGTTGTTAATGATCCTTCTAAAATTCATTTGTTGGCTCAAGCTAAAGATAGGTTAACATGTTTTCGTGACATGGAGGAGACCTATTGGCAGAAAAGCTTCTATGAAATGGATCTCTAATGGTGATCATAATACTAAATATTTTCATGCCATTGTTAAAAAGAAAAAGGCTATAAATCACATTCACAAAATGAAAATTAATGATGGAGTTTGGTGTTCGAATAAAAAAGAGCTTATTGATTCTATTATTTCTTTTTATAAAGAGATTCTGAATAAAAATGTTGTTTATGATGATATTTCTTGACCTGAAGTTATTCCTAATCTTATTTCTAATGATGATAACATTATGCTTTATTCCTTACCTTCTGAGTCTGAAATTGCTGATACTTTGTAGAGTATGAATAAAGACTCTATGGCTAGTCCTGATTATTATACTACCCACTTTTTCCAAAAATGTTGGATTATCATTAAAGAGGACTTAGCTAAAGTTATCCTTGATTTCATTAAGGGTAGTACCCTTCCTAAATATTTTTCTAGCACCTCCATTATTTTAATTCCTAAAAAAGATAATCCTAAAGTTTGGAGTGATTTTAGGCCGATTAGCCTTTACTCTTTTTTTTAATAAACTTATTTCTAAATTTTGGCTAAAAGCTTGACTATCTTGCTTTGTAAAATTATCCCCCAATCAAACCAGTTTTGTTAATGGGAGATCCATTTATGATAATGTTCTTTTAGACCAAGAGATGATTCCATTACTTAAATGCCAGTGTTCACGATGGAAACTAGTTTTTTAAGCTTGACATTTCCAAAGCTTATTATAATATTGGTTGGGTTTTCCTATATAAAATTCTGGCTTTATTTGGATTCTCTAACCAATTTATTACTTTTATTAAGAATAGGATTGAGAATTCTTGGTTTTCTTTGCTCCTCAATGGTGAAGTGCATGGTTTCTTCTCTTCTTCTCATGGGCTAAGGCAAGGGGACCCTCTCTCTCCTACCCTTTTCATTATTATTATAGAATATCTTTCTAGATGTATTCAGTAGATGTTTAGTAAAATGCCTAACATGTACTACATAACTATTGGTGGGTTTCCCATTTCTCACCATAGTTTTCTTGAAGATTTCATTATATTTTGCAATTCCTCTACTCTTTATATTAAAAAATTATGTAAGTTCTTAACTATTTTTGGTAAGGAGAGTGGCTTGACTATTAATCTTGATAAAAGTTGTTTTATTACTAGCTCTTCTATTTCATTATCTAAGATCAATGCTATAAAAAATATTATAAGTTTTTTGCATCAAATTCTCCCTATCAAGTATCTGGGGACTCCCTTATATAGGGGAACAAAAAGATCTTCTTTATTTGATGAAGATATTAAGAAAATAAATAAGAAAACCTCCTCTTGGGAGTTCCATTTACTTTGCTTTGGAGCTTGACTTATCCTGATCAAAAGTATTGTTTATTATTGTTCCTACACGTTCGATTACATTGGGCTAGTAGCACAACTTTTGTGGTCTTATTAATGAAGGTGGTTTGGGTTGCAAAACTTTAGAGGATTCTATTAACTATTTTTCCTATAAAATGTGATGGAATATTAGAAATAAACATAATTATTGGTCAAAGTTTATGCATGCTAAATATTGTCAGGGAAAATATCCCCTCATCTGTGCTTTCAAATTTGGGGATTCTCTTATGTAGAGAAGACTTTGTAATATCAAATGTAATGTTGAGAACTTAATTTCTTGGGGTGTCAATTCTAGTTCCACTTTCTTTTAGTAAGATAATTGGATGGGACAGGGCTCTATTGATTCCCTACTCAATGCTCATTCCACTATGATGCTTAAGATTAATTAGTTAATTACTCATAATAAGTGTGATGTGGCTCAATTGAATATCCTTTTCACTAATGTGATCGTTGACAAAATCCTTAAAATTTATCCTTTCCCTAATGAACCTGACCAAATTCTCTTCATTAATTCTTCTTTTGGAGATTTTGTTTTTAAGGATGTTTGGCATTTCATCATATTTAAATATCAAGAGTCCTTGATTTTTACTAAAATCTAGAATATTAGTGTCTCTACTTCATTCTCGCTTTTAACTTGGCATTCTCAAGCATTATATCCCTATGGATGATACTCTCATATGAAAAAGGTTTCCATCTCCCCTCTAAATGTCAATGTTTCTGTCACATTGAAGTGTGGATCATGTTTTTGTGAATGGCCCTATTGTTGCTAAAATGTGGAATTGGTAAGGTAATATTTTTAATACTTTCCATTTTAGTGGTTCATTTTCTATTATGCAACTTCTTGAAGCATGTTTCTCCCATACTTCTAAGGCCCATGTTAAAATTGTTTTAGCTATTACTATTCTTTGGTATATTTGGATGGATAGAAATGATTCTAAGCATTATAATATTTTTATGAATTATCTTCATATTATTGCTAGAGCCAAATATAAAATTTTGTCTCTTTTCAAAGCTAATCTTCTTACTCACTGTAGTTTTAAAGGGTGCAAGTTTGTGGCCTTGAATTTTGGGAATATCCTTCCCCTAAGTAATGTCTCCTACCCAGAAAATTTTATACTAGATTAAACCTAATTATCACTACATTAAGGTTAACACTGATGGGTCTATTTCTAATGGTTATTATGGCTGTGATGGGATTTTGAGAGATCATAGTGGCAAGGTTATCTCTACTTTTACTACACCTTTGGAGCCTTGTTATGTGTTATTTGTTGAGCTTAAAGGCTTTCATCATGGCATTTCCATTTGTTTACAACAAAGTTTTCATAAGATCTAGTTTGAAGTTGATGCTCTCCTTCTTTTAGATTTACTCAAATCTTATGCTCATGGTAATACTTGAAGTGTATTATTTACTTAATCATACTAGAGGCTTCTTGCTAACTTAGATTTTCAAATTTCTCATATTTATAGGGAAGCCAACTCTTGTCTTTGACTTTCTGCCAATTTGGGGGCCAAATCTTCTTCTTTGCAAATGTTTTCTAATGATGACATCCTTTTCCTTTTAAGGGGTCTTGAGAATCTTGATAAAATTGGTTTGCCTTATGTTAGAAGCTTTTAGCATTTTTTTCCTCCTATGGGGCTTTGGCTTTCCCCCTTGTTATTATTTTTGAAGATTTCTGGTTTTCTCTTTTGCTGGTTTGGTCTTGATTATTTTTTCTTCATAGACCTATTTTTATTTCTAGTTTGGTTTCTTCCCATTCTTTGGATTGGGTTGTCTTCCATTTATTGATTTTTGATGTTATATTTATTTTCTAGTTATTTTCTCCCAACCTATAGAGGTGTTTACAAATGGTGGAGGTGGTTTTGCATGTCTTATAGTTGGTGTGGTTCTCTTTATTGGTTGGATCTCTCAGAGACTTTTTTTATTTACTGATTTTATGGTTGGCTATTTATGGTGTTTCCTAGTGGGCTTTTTTCTTCTGGTGTTGCTTATGCTATTTTTATGACCTTCCTACTATGGCTGGTTGATATGTCACCTTGTTGTTTGCTGATCATGATGGTTTTTCCAGTTGCTTTTGGTTGCCCTTTCTCTCTTGGTTTTTCTCCTACTGCTAAGAGGAGTTGTGTGACCATGAGGGCTCTTTATTTTTTGGTTGTAGCTTGGAGAACTATTTTCCTTTGGCTATTTATACTTTCTTTAGTGTTGTTCTGGATGAGTGTGAGGTTGGATGCTTCTGGATTGTTATATCTTATGAATATTAGGTGTGCCTTCTGTAATATTGAGGTTCCATTTTTAATTTGTGTTATGAACGGGAAGGTTGCAAACTACTGGTTGAATGTTTTTTGGACTTAGCTGATGATGACTCTATTGGGGTTCTTGTTTGTGACTATCTCTAGCTATTTGGTTATTTTTGATCCTAAAGGGCTCTTACTTTTTCTATTTTTGTTGTATCTAGCTGCTTAAACTAGATTCTCTTGTCCTTATTTGCATTGGTGGTTGTTGTCATTTCCCTTGGGATTTATTCAATGTGGATGATGACTTTCTATCTTTCAACCCAATGGTTCTAAGTCTATTGATTTGAATCCTTGGCGCTTGGTTAGTGGTGGACTACCTTGCTGGCAGCTTAGATTGGGTGCTCTAGTTGGCTGGTTTGGTCAGAAGAGTATTTAATTTGTTATAATTTTCTTGATCTTTTTGAGTCTATGTTTGGAACTGGCTACTTTCTTTCCATTCTTCTCTTCTAGTTTCTACCTACTGGGTTTTCATTTCTGGATTGTAGCTGAACCACTTCCCTTTCCTTTTTTGATGGTTTCCTTGGTTCCTAACATTCTTGATGTTAGTCTTACTATTCCTCTAGATAGTATTGTTTCTGGTTCTTTGCATGTTCATTTAATGAATGACCTTATCAACTATGGTCCTCATTTTGCCTTTGTTTGGTCTCTATTTAGTCCTTTTTCCCATATTGTGAGGTTTGCTCCTAGCAATTGTGTTAACAATTCTTGGTGGAGGCTTTGGTAGTGCTCCCTCAGGTCTAATGCTTCCTGATAGGTTACCTTCTTATCTACTTTGCTGAGTTTAATATATCTGACTATTGGGTGTTTTGTGGTTATATTTGTTTTTTGATGTTTTATGTAAGTTTGTGCGATGATCGCCATTAGATAAGGTGCTACAAGAGGTATGCTGGCAATGATGGCCTTGATGTTTCCCACTCCTTTTGGCTGGTAGTACTATATGTAATTGAACCTTTCACTTGAAGTTTGGATGCTTACATATGGTCCGCTTCTAAGATGATTATAACTCCTTGAGCTTCATCTTTTTACTTCTTTCTACTCTTATAATTTATGTTTAATTAACTATTTCATTATCTGTCCTCATCCTTTTACAAGTTTGTTGCAGATCTCTAGTATAGGTTGGGAGACTTTTGCTACTGGATTGTGCTGGTTTCAAAAGGAGCAAAGGAAGTTTGCTGCTGATTCTCTGGATTATTTTTGATGGATCTATGTTTCTTTTTTTATTAGTTTACTTTCATTATCTATTGTATTAGCTAGGTGGCTTATCTCCTTAGGACTATTTGTAGCTCTTTGAGCAATAGCTTAGAGATTTGTCCCCTCTAAGGACTTTGTACCTTTTCTTTGTGGCAATAAAATTTCCTAAATTTTCCAAAAAAAAAAAAAGCCTAAAACCCTCAACCCTAAAGTAAAACATGAACCCTAGACCTAAAACCTAAACCCTCAACCCTAAACCCTAAATCGTAAAAACCCTAAACCCTAAAACCCTCAACCTTAAACTCTAAACCCTAAACCCTTAAACCTAAACCCTAAACCCTAAACCCTAACCCTAAATCATAGCCTTAAACCCTAAATAAAATAAACCAAAAAATAAAATAAATTAAAGACTAAATAAAAACCTAAACCTAAATAATAAACCTAAAAATAAATAAAAAATAAAACTTAAACCTCAAATAAAAAAAACTAAATCTAAAATAAAAATAAAATAAACCTAAACCTAAACTAAAAAATAAACCTAAAAAAATAGAATTAAAATAAAAAACATAAAACCTAAACCAAAATAAAATAAAACTAAAACTAAACTAAGAAAATAAAATAAACCTAAATCTTAACCCAAAAAATAAACAAAATAAAAAACCTAAACTAAAATAAATAAACCTAAAATAAATAAACTAAACTAAATAAAATTAAAAAATTGAAATAAAAATAAAAAATAAAATAAACTAAAATAAATAAAAATTAAACTAAATAAAACTAAACCTACTAGTTTACTTAATTTAACAAAAAACCCTATATCCTAAACCCTAAAATAAACCCTAAACCTAAACCTACAACTCTGAATCCTAAAAAACCCTAAACCCTAAAATCAAAAACCCTAAACACTAAACTAAAACCTGAACCCTAGACCTAAAACCTAAACCCTCAACCCTAAACCTTAAAGCGTAAAAACCCTATACCCTAAACCCTAAATCCTAAATGCCATATACCCTAAACCCTCAACCCTAAAACTTTAAACCCTAAACTCTAAACCCTAAACCCTTAAACCAAAACCCTAAACCTTAAACCCTAATTTTAAACCCTAACCCTAAACCCTAAGTAATATAAACAACAAAAAATAAAATTAAAAACTAAATAAAAACCTAAACCTAAACAATAAACCTAAAAATAAATAAAAAAATAAAACTTAAACCATAAACTAAGAAAAAAAACTAAACATAAAATAAAAATAAAATAAACCAAAACCTAAGCTAAAATAAACTAAACTAAAATAAATAAAACCTAAACCTAAACCTAAAATAAATAAAACCTAAACACTTAACTAAATAAAATAAAATAAATTAAAAATAAACTTATACATAAACTAAAAGATAAAACCTAAAAATAAACTGAAATTAAAAACCTAAAACTAAACCTAAAAAAATAAAATAAAAACCTAAACGAAAACCTAAAAATAAAAACTAAAAACTAAACCAAAAAATAAACATAAACCTGAACCTAAACCTAAAAAATAAACAAAAATAAAAAACCTAAGCTAAAATAAATAGATTAAACTAAATAAAAATAAACCTAAATCAAAATAAAAAATAAAAAAAACTAAATTAAATAAAAAATAAACTAAATAAAATTAAACCTACTAGTTTACCTAATTTTGAAAAATAATAAAAAAAACCCTAACCTTAAACCCTAAACCATAAAACTAACCCTAAACTCGAAATACTAAACAACAAACCCTAAACCTTAAACCCTAAACCATAAACCTAAAAACCCTAAACCCTAAACCCTAAACCCTCACCCTAACCCAAACCCTATAACCTTAAACCCTAAACTAACACAAAACCCTAAACCCTAAACCCTAAAAATGCTAAATCTTAAACCCTAAATCCTATACTAACTATAAACCCTAAAGACTAAACCCTAAACCCTAAACCCTATCCCTAAACCCAAAATCCTAAAATTCTAAACCCTAAAACCCTAAACCCTAAACCCTAAACCCTAAACCCTAAACCCTAAACCCAAACCTCAAAAACCTAAAAACTTAAACCTAAAAATAAAATAAATAAATAAAACGTAAACCTAAATAAAATAATAAAATAAAAAGACTAAAAACATAAACTAAAACCTAAACTTAAACCTAAAAATAAAATAAAATAAATAAATAAATATAAACTAAAATAAAATATATAAAAACTTAAACTAAATTAAAAAAATAAAATAAACTTAATAATAAAAAACCTAAATAAAATAAAAGCAAAATGTAGAATAAAAATAAAATAAACCTAAAATAAACCTAAAATAATATTAAATAAAATCTAAATAAAAACCTAAACATAAAAGATAAACCTAAAAATAAAACCTATAAAAAATAAAATCTAATAGACCTAAACCTAAACCTAAACCCTAAGAATGGATAGAACCTATAGAACGCCACCGTCATCCAGCTCACTAGAGTATGGAGGCAAGGTGGAGGCGGTTATCGAGTGGTGGTGGGGAACCGGAAGTGCTATCAATATGGAGGTGGCCTAAAATTATGGAAGCAAGAGGAACCACGGAACAATGGTGGTGGAGGAGGAGATCGGGAGATGATGGTGGATCCCGACAGAGAGTCGGTGGTTTTGAAACTGGTGAAATAAGAACGGCCAATCCATCTTCTCTAATGAAATCAGAGATAGTTCTATATCTAGATTTTGATTTGCTCATGCTCATTTTTATCTATGTCATCGCTTGTGTCATAGAAAACTTGGTGTGTTACTTGGTTGATCAAATCAAAAAGAATAAATGTTGAATCTAAATTTGTTCCCTAAACCCTAAACCCTGAACCCTATACCCTAAACAAAAAACCCTTAACCCTAAACTAAAACTTGAAACCTGAAGCTAAAACCAAAATCCTAAACCCTAAACCCTAAACCCTAAACCCTAAACCCTGAAACCCTAAACCCTAAACTCAAAACCGTAAAACCCAAACCCTAAACTGTAAACCCTAAACCCTAAACACTAAAACCTAAACCCTAACTTAACCCTAAACCCTAAATCCTAAACTGTGGAAAGCTAAAAACATAAACCTAAACTAAATAAAACCTAAAAATAAAATAAATAAAAAAACATAAACCAAAAAAAATAAATAAAAAATAAAATAAAACGAAACTAAAACCTAAACCTAAACCTAAACCTAAGAAGAAAATTAAATAAAAAATAAAAACTAAACTAAAATTAAATAAATAAAAACATAAACTAAACTAGAAAAATAAAAATCCTAAATAAAATAATAATTAAAACTAAAATAAAAATAAAATAAAATTAAAATAAATTAAAATAAATTAAAATTATAATTTAATAATAACATAAACCTAATAAATAAACCTAAAAATAAATAAAAAATAAAATCTAACCCATAAACTAAAAGAAAAACCTAAACCTAAAATAAAAATAAAATAAACCTAAACCTAAACTAAAATAAACTAAACTAAGATAAATAAAACCTAAACCTAAACCTAAAATAAACTAAACCTAAATCTAAACCTAAGCTAAATAAAATAAAATAACCTAAAAATAAAACTAAACCTAAACTAAAAAATAAAATCTAAAAATAAACATAAAATAAAAAACTAAAACATAAACCAAAAAAATAAAATAAAAACCTAAACCTGAACATAAAAATAAAAAATAAAATCTAAATTTTAAAAATAAAAGGAAAATAAAATTAAACTAAAAAAAATAAAAATAAAGCTAAAACTAAACCTTAAAAGTAAACTAACATAAAAAAAACTAAACTAAAATAAATAAACTAAACTGAATAAAAATAAAAAATAAACCTAAATAAAAATTAAAAAATAAAATAAACTAAAATAAATAAAAAATAAAGTAAATAAACTAAATAAACATAAACCTACCAATTTACTTAATTAAAAACAAACCTAAAACCCAAAACCTTAAACCTTAAATCCTAACCCTTAAAATTAACCCTAAACCCTAAACCTTAAACCATTAAAAACCATAAACCCTAAACCAAAAATCCTAAAAAAAAAAATAAAAAATAAATAAAGAAAAACCTTAATCCTAAAACAAACCCTAAACCCTAAGCCCTAAACCCTAAACCCCAAAACGTACAACCCTAAACTAACCCTAAACCCCAAAATGTACAACCCTAAAACCTAAACCTTAAACCATAAACCCTAACCCTAAACCCTAAACCCTAAATAAAATAAACCTAAAATAAAATAAATTATAAACTTAAAAAATAAATAATTAAAAAAATGTAAAGCCTAAACTAAAAAAAACCTAAGCCAAAAATAAAAATAAAATAAACCTAACCTAAACTAAAATAAATAAAGCCTAAATGTAAACATTAAACTAAATATAATAAAATAAACTAATAATAAACCTAAACTTGAACTAAAAAGTAAAACTTAAAAATAAACCTAAAATAAAAACCTAAAACCAAAAAATATAAAATAAAAACCTAAACCTAAACCAAAAAATAAAAAATAAAATCTAAACCTAAAAAATAAAATAAAAATAAATCTCAATGAAAAATAAACCTAAACCTAAACCTAAAAAATAAACTAAAATAAAAAAGCTAAACAAAAATAAATAAATCTAAAATTAATAAACTAAACTAAATAAAAAATAATTATAAACTTAAATATAAATAAAATAAAATAAAATAAATATAAAATAAACTAAATCAACATAAACCTACTGGTTAACATAATATTAAAAAAGAAAACCTTAAAAACTAAACCCTAAATCTTATACCCTAAACCCTAAACCCTAAACCCTAAAACTAACTCTAAACCCTAAATCCTAAACCTACAACCCTAAACCTTAAACCTTAAACCTGAAACCCTAAACCCTAAAAAATGCTAAACCTTAAACCCTAAATCCTAAACCCTAAACCTTAAACCCTAAACCCTTAAAACCCTAAACCCGGAAGCTAAAACACTAAATCTTCAACCCTAAATCCTAAAACCTAAACCCTAAGCCTAAACCTAAACCACAAAACCCTAAACCGTAAACCTTAAACCCTAAATAAAATAAAAATAAAACTAAACTAAAAAAAATATAAACCTAAACTTAACCACAAAAATGAACTAGAATAAAAAAACCTAAACTAAAATAAATAAATTAAACAAAATAAAACTAAAAGATAGACATAATTAAAAATAATAAATAAAATAAACTAAAATAAATAAGAAATAAACTAAATAATGCTAAACCTACCGATTTATTTAATTCTAAAATAAATACCCTAAACCATAAACCCTAAAACAAACCTTATACCCTAAACCTACAGCCCTAAACCCTAAATCCTAAATAAATAAAAAATAAATAAAAACACAAACCATAAACCCTAAAACTAACCCAAAACCATAAACCATAAACCCTGAAAACTAAACCCTAAACCCTAAATCATAAAACTAACCCTAAACCCTAAACCCTAAACCCTAAACCCCAAATTCTAATCCCTAAACCCTAAACCCTAAACCCTAAACCCTAAAAACCTAAAAACCTAAACATAGACAAAATAAACCTAAACCTAAATAAAATAAAATAGAACCTAAACTAAAACCTAAACCTAAACTTAAACATAAACCTAAACATAAACCTAAAAATAGAATAAAATAAAAAATAAAAAATAAACTAAAATAAAATAAATAAATAACAAAACCAAACTAAATTAAAATAAATAAAAACCTAAACTAAACTAGAAAAATAAACCTAAAAATAGAAAAATAAACCTAAACTAAACGTAAAAGAAAAAATAAAATAAACCTAAAATATAATAAAATAAAAACTAAATAAAAACCTAAACCTAAAAACAAACCTAAAAATTAATAGGAAAATAAAACCTAAACTGTAAACTAAAAAAAACTAAACCTAAAATAAACAAAATAAAATAAACCTAAACTTAAACTAAAATAAACTAAAATAAAATAAATAAAACCTAAACCTAAACCTAAAATAAATTAAACCTAAAATAAATAAAATAGAATAAACTAAAAATAAATCTAAACCTAAACTGAAAAATAAAACCTCGAAATAAACCTAAAATAAAAACCTAAAACCTAAACCTATATAAATAAAATAAAAACATAAACCTAGCCCTAAAAATAAATAATAAAACCTAAACCTCAAAAATATAATTGAAATAAAACTAAACTAAAAAAAAAATATAAACTTACATAAAAACATAAAAAAAATAAATAAACATAAAATAAATAAACTAAACTAAATAAAACTAAAAAAATAATCCTAAATAAAAATAAACTAAAAACCTAAACCTAATACTTAATTTAAGAAAACCCTAAACCTAAGAAACCTAAACCCTAAATGCTAAACCTAAAAGACTAAATAAACCCAAACCATATACCCTAAACCCTAAACCCTAAACATAAACCCTATAAAACCTAAACCCTAAACTAATTAAACCTAAAACTAAACACTAAAAAAATAAAACCCTAAACCTAAAAAATCCTAAACTATAAACCCTAAACCCTACCTAAACCCTAAACTATAAAACCATTAATACTATAAAACACTAAACCTAAAAAACCCTATAAACCTAAACCTAAACTAAAACTATAAACTTAAAACTCAACCAAAATAAACTTAAACCCTAAACTTACAACCCTAAACCCTAAACTTACAACCCTAAACTCCAAACCCTAAACCCTAAACCCTAATCCCTAAATCCTAAACCCTAAACCCATATTCTAAATCCTAAAGCCTAAAAGCATAAACCATTAAACCCTAAACCCTAAAACCTAAAACCTAAAACCTAAACCCTAAATCCTAACACTAAACCCTAAACACAAAACCCCAAACCCTAAACATAAACCTAAAGTAACTAAAAAAATTAAAAATAAACTTAAACCCTAAAACATAACAAACCTAATTCAAAACCTAAACCATAAGAATGGGAAGAACCTTGATAAACATCAACTAGTCACCTAAATCTACAGTGAGAAGAGGTTATCATAGTGGTGGCGGGGACTGAGGCCGGTAGATATGTAGGTGGTGGGGAGTAGTGGATGAAATACGAGTGACGAGGTAAATGGTGGTGAGGGAGAGTTAATATATGGATCTACTAGAGAGGTTGGGGTGGCTCTAATGGGAACTGAATAAATAGAAGAATGACCGATCTAATCTAGCGCTTATGGAACTATGTCTTTATAGTAGGCATGGTCTAGTTATCTAGGGTTTTTGATTTGCTCTATGCGTGCTCATTTTTTATCTATGTCATTGCTTGTGTCTTAGAAAATTTAGTGTGTTACTTGGTTGATGAAATTGAAAAGAGGAAATGTTGAATCAGAATTTATTCTCTGTTAAAAAAAAACCAAAAACCCTAAACCCTAAACCCTAAACCCTAAAATTATACCCTAAAACCTACAACCCTAAGCCCTAAACCCCAAACCCTAAACCCTAAAAACCAAAATTCCAAAACCTAAACTAAATAAAAATAAAATAAACAAAGAAACCTAAACCTAAATAAAATAAAATAAGTAAAATAAAATAAAAACCTAAACTAAGACCTAAACTTAAACCAAAGCCTAAACCCAAAAATATAATAAAATAAATTAGATAAAAACCTAAACTAAAAGAAAAAAGTAAAATAAAAATAAAAATAAAATAAAGCTAAAATATAATAAAATAAAAACTAAATAAAAACCTAAACCTAAAAAAATAAACTTATAAATTAAGAAAAAATAAAACCTAAACCCTAAAATAAAAGAAAAACCTAAACCTAAAATAAAAATAAATAAAATAAACTTATACCTAAATTAAATAAATAAAACCTAAGACTAAACTTGAACTGAACTAAACCTAAACTTAATCCAAAACTAAATAAAATAAACTAAACTAAAAATAAACAAAAACCTAAATTGAAAAATAAAACCTAAAAATAATCCTAAAATAAAAACCTAAAACCTAAACTTAAATCTAAAAATAAAAAATAAAAGCTACACCTAGAAAAAATAAAAATAAAACTAAACCAAAAAATAAACATAAACCTAAACCTAAACCTAAAAAATAAAATAAAAAAATAAAACTAAACTAAATAAACCTAAAATAAATAAACTAAACTAGATAAAAATAATAAGTAAACCTAAATAACAATATAATAAAATAAACTAAAATAAATAAAAAATAAACTAAATAAACCCTAAACCCTAAACCCTGAACCATAAATCTAAACCCAAATCCTAAACCCTAAGACCCTAAACCCCAAACCAAAAACCCTAAACCCTAAACCTACAACCTTAAACTCTAAACCACAAACCCTGAACCCTAAACCCTAAACCCTAAACCTTAATTCTAAACCCTAAACCCTAAAAGCTTAAACTATAAAACACAAAATCCAAACCCCAAACCCTACACCTTAAACCCTAAACCCTAAACCAGAACCGTAAACCCTAAACCTTAAACCTTAAACCCTAAACCTACAGTAACTAAATAAATTAAAAAATAAATTGAAACCCTAAATTATAATAACCCTAAACCTATACCTAAACCCTAAGAATGGGAAGAACCTTGACAGCAAACCTAAATAAAATAAAATAAAACCTAAAAACCATAAACCCTAAAAACCTAAAAACCTAAACATAGACAAAATAAATCTAAACCTAAATATAATAAAATAAAACCTAAACTAAAACCTAAACCTA
This sequence comes from Cymbidium sinense, assembly GCA_021442155.1. Taxonomy (NCBI): domain Eukaryota; kingdom Viridiplantae; phylum Streptophyta; class Magnoliopsida; order Asparagales; family Orchidaceae; genus Cymbidium; species Cymbidium sinense. The sequence continues at coordinate 149,566 of JAKCPB010000933.1, forward strand.
AACCTAAACATAAACCTAAAAATTGAATGAAATAAAAAATAAAAATTAAACTAAAATAAAATAAATTAAAACCTAAACCAAATTAAAATAAAATAAATAAAAACCTAAACTAAACTAAAATAATAAACTTAAAAATAGAAAACATTAATAAAATAAAAACTAAATGTAAAATAAAAATAAAATAAACCTAAAATAAAATAAAATAAAAGCTAAATAAAAACCTAAACCTAAAAATTAACCTAAAAATTATTAGGAAAATAAAACCAAAACTGTAAACTAAAAAAAACTAAACCTAAATAAAATAAAATAAAATAAACCTAAACCTAAACGAAAATAAACTAAAATAAAATAAATAAAACCTAAACGTGAACCTAAAATAAATTAGACCTAAACTAAATAAAATAAAATAAACTAAGAATAAATCTAAACCTAAATTGAAAAATAAAACTTAGAAATAAACCTAAAATAAAAACCTAAAACCTAAAACCTAAACCTAAACTTAAATAAATAAAATGAAAACCTAAACCTAGACCTAAAAATAAATAATAAAACCTAAACCTCAAAAATAAAATTGAAATAAAACTAAACTAAAAAAATAAAGATAAACCTAAACCTAAACCTAAAAAAAAAACCTTACATAAAAAACATTAAAAAAAACCTAAAATAAATAAACTAAACTAAATAAAACTAAAAAAATAATCCTAAATAAAATAAAAAAAATAAATAAACTAAATAAACCTAAACCTAAATTTACATTTAAGAAAACCTAAACTTAAACCTAAACTAAACCCTAAATGCTAAACCTTAAAACACTAAACTTAACCCAAACCCTATACCAAACCCTAAACCATAAACCCTAAACCTTAACCCTATCTAAACTAATTAACCTAAACCTAAACCCCAATAAAACTAAACCTAAACCTAAACTAAACCTAAAAACCTAAATCATATAAAACCCTAAACCCTAAACCTAAACCCTAAACCCTAACTAAACCTAAACTATAAAACTATAAACCTAAATAATTCTAAACTAAACCCTAAATCATAAACTATACCTAACCTAAACCTAAACTTAAACCCTAAATCCATAAACCTAAAACCCAAAAACTAAAACCCTAAACTATAAACTAAACCTAAACTAAACCTAAACCTAATCCTAAATCAATAAACCCAAATTCTAAACTAAAGAATAAACCATAAAACCCTAAACCCTTAACCCTAAACCCTAAACATTAAACCCCAAACCCTAAACATAAACCTAAAGTAACTAAAAAAATTAAAAATAAACTTAAACCCTAAAACATAATAAACCTAAACCTAAACCTAAACCATAAGAATGGGAAGAACCTTGATGGTAGGAACATCACTATCAACTAGGCTTAGTTTAAATCTAGCGGTGCAGGTGAAGGTGGAGGTGGCAGTTATCACAGTGGTGGCAGGGGATTAGGTGGTGCTGGAGGATATAGAGGTGGTGGTCAGAGTAGTGGTGGTTATGAAGGTGGGAGGAGTGATGGAGGTAATAGCCATGGTGGTGGCGGAGGGAGAGTTCGAGGATATGATGATGGATCCTGCTACTAGAGAGGTCGGGGTGGTTCTGATGAGAACTGGATAAATTGAAGAACGGCCAATCCGATCTACTACTTATGGAACTATGTTTTTATAGTAGACATGGTTCTAGTTATCTAGGGTTTTTGATTTGCTCTACGCGTGCTCATTTTTTATCTATGTCATTGCTTGTGTCTTAGAAAATTTAGTGTGTTACTTGGTTGATAAAATTGAAAAGAAGAAATGTTGAATCTGAATTTATTTTCTGTTAAAAAAAAACCAAAATCCCTAAACCCTAAACATTATACCCTAAAACCTACAACCCTAAGCCCTAAACCCCAAACCCTAAACCCTAAAAACCTAAATTGCTAAACCTAAACTTAATAAAAATAAAATAAATAAAGAAACCTAAACTTAAATAAAATAAAATAAGTAAAATAAAATAAAAACTTAAATTAAAACCTAAACCTAAACTTAAACCTAAGCCTAAACCCAAAAATAAAATAAAATAAATTAGATAAAAACCTAAACTAATGAAAAAAATAAAATAAACATAAAAATATAATAAAAATAAAATAAAGCTAAAATAAAATAAAATAAAAACAAAATAAAAGCCTAAACCTAAAAAAATAAACTTATAAATTAATAAAAATTAAAACTTAAACCCTAAAAAAAACCTAAACCTAAAATAAAAAAAATAAAATAAACTTACACCTAAACTAAATAAATAAAACCTAAGCCTAAACTTAAAATGAACTGAACTTAAACCTAATCCTAAACCAAATAAAATAAACTAAACTAAAAATAAATAAAAACCTAAATTGAAAAATTAAACCTAAAAATAATCCTAAAATAAATACCTAAAACCTAAACCTAAAAAATAAAATAAAAACCTAAACCTAAACCTAAAAATAAAAAATAAAACTTACACCTAAATAAAATAAAAATAAAACTAAACCAAAAAATAAACATAAACTTAAACCAAACCTAAAATTAAAATAAAATAAAAAATAAACTTAAATAAATAAACCTAAAATAAAAAAACTAAACGAAATAAAAATAAAAAATAAACCTAAATAACAATATAATAAAATAAACTAAAATAAATAAAAGATAAACTAAATAAACCTAAATCTACCGGTTTACTTAATTTAAAAATAAACCCTAAACCCAAAATGCTAAACCATAAAAAACCCAAAACTCTAAACCCTAGACCCTAAATCCTAAACCATAAATCTAAACCCTAACCCTAAACCCTAAAAGCATAAATCCCTAAGACCCTAAACCCCAAACCAGAAACCCTAAACCCTAAACCTACGACCTTAAACCCTAAACCCCAAACCCTAAACCCTAAGCCCTAAACCATAATTTTAAACCCTAAAGCCTAAAAGCTTAAACCATAAAACCCTAATCCTAAAACCCCAAACCCTACACCCTAAACCCTAAATCCTAAACCATAAACCCTAAACCTAAAACCTCAAACCATAAGCCTAAACCTAAAGTAACTAAATAAATTAAAAAATAAACTAAAATCCTAAATTCTAATAACCCTAAACCTATACCTAAACCCTAAGAATGGGAAGAACCTTGACAGCAAGAACATCACAATCAACCAGGCTCAGTCTAAATCTGGCAATGTAGGTGAGGGCGGCGGTGTTGGTGGATATGGAGGTGGTGGTCAGAGCAGTGGTGGTTATGGAGGTGAAAGGAGCGACGTAGTTTACAGTCGTGGTGGTGGCAGAGGGAGAGATCGGGGATATGATGGTGGATCCCGCTACTTGAGAGGCCAGAGTGGTTCTGTTAGGAACTGGAGAAATGTAAGAACGATCGATCTGATTTACTGCTTATGGAACTGTGTCTTTATAGTAGAGATGGTTATAGTTATCTATGATTTTTTATTTGCTACATGCGTGCTCATTTTTTATCTATGCCATCGCTTGTGTCTTAGAAAACTTGGTGTGTTCATTGGTTCAAGAAATCAAAAAGAAGAAATGTTGAATTTCAATTTGTTCTCTTTTAAAAAACCAAAAATCCTAAATAATAAATTAAAACCTGAACCCTAGACCTGAAACCTAAACCCTCAACCCTAAACCCTGAAAACCCTAAACCCTAAACCCTGAAAACCCTAAACCCTAAACCCTAAAACCCTAAACCCTAAAGCTTAATCCCTAGACCCTTAAACATAAAACCTAAACCCTAAACCCTAAACCATAAAACCTAAACCCCAAACCCTAAACCTTAAACCCCCAATCCTTAAAATTCTATGAACATAAAGTTAAACTTAATAAAACTTAGAAATAAAATAAATAAAAAGCCTAAACTAAAATAAAATAAAATAAAAATCTATACTAAAACCTAAACCTAAACTTAAAACTAAACTTAAACCTAAAATGAAAATAAACTAAGAAATAAAAACTAAACTAGAAAACAATAAATTAAAACCAAAACTAAATTAAAAAATAAAAAACCAAAATAAAATGAAAACTAAAAATAAAATAAAAATAAAATTAACCTAAATTAAAATAAAATAGAAACTAAATAAAACTTAAGCCTATAGAATAAACCTAAAAATTAATAAACAATAAAACTTAACAACAACAACAACAACAACAACAACAACAACAAGCCTTAATCCCACTAGGTGGGGTTGGCTACATGAATCTTTCATCTCCATTGTGTCCTATTTTGTGTCAAAATCTCATTTAAATCAAGTATACTAAGATAATTTTTTATACATCTTAACTAAGTATTTTAGGTCTACCCCCCTTCTTAACATAAGGCAAATCTAATGCATCTACTCTAATCGGTCATCTGGACGACCGACGCTTTATGTGGCCAAACCATCTAAGGAGACTCTCCCTAATCTTATCTACCACTAGAGCTACTCCAACTTTTTCCCGAATATACTCATTTTGCATTCTATCTCTAAGAGTAAAGCCACTCATCCACCTAAGCATCCTCATCTCTATAACACTTAACTTAGTCTTATGCTTTTCTTTTATTGGCCAACATTCTGTACCATAAGTCATTGCAGGTCTTACCACCATCTTATAAAATTTTCCCTTAAGTTTAAGTGGAACATTTCTATCACATAATAGGCCAGATGCATTCCTCCACTTCAACCACCCAACTTGAATTCTACTAATAACATCTCCATCTATTTCACCATCATTTTGGACAATGGAGCCTAAATATCTGAAACACTCACTCTTATTAATGACTTGTTCACCTAATGGAAAAACACTACCACTAAAACTTCTACAACTAAAATTACACTCCATATATTCAGTTTTAGATCTACTTAAATGAAAACCTTTATACTCTAGAGTTAACCTCCATAATTAAAGTTTCTATTGGACTCCCTCTCTAGTCTTATCAATAAGAAGAATGTAATCAGCAAAAAGCATACACCAAGGTACATCTTCTTATTAATGCCTAGTAAGAACATCCAAAACTAAAGTTAAAAGATAAGGTCTTAAAGCTGATCCTTGATGTAATCCAACTAAAATAAGAAAATATTTTATCAATCCTCCTTGTGTACATATCCTTAATTACTTGAATATAACTAATATTAACTCCTTTCTATTCTAGAACTCTCCAAAGAACATCTCCTAAAACTTTATCATAAGCTTTCTCTAAATCAATAAATATCATATGTAGATCCTCCTTACTTTCTCTATGCTTCTCCATCAAACCTTCTTAACAAATGTATAGCATCCATAGTAGATCTACCTAGCATGAAGCCAAACTGTGAGAAACTTAGATCACATCGTAACCTATGCTCAATTATTCTCTCCCATAATTTTAATGTATGACACATTAACTTAATTCCTCTATAATTTGCACACTCTTGTGCATCAGCTTTATTCTTAAATATAGGAACCAACAAACTCTTTCTCCACTCATCTGGCATCTTTTTAGTCTTTAAAATGACATTAAAAAATATTTTAAGCCAAGAAATTACTTGATCTCCTAAACATTTCCACACTTCTATTGAAATATTATTCGGTCCTACTATTTTTCCACATTTCATTTTCTTTAAAGCTTCACTAACTTCAGATTTACTAATACGATGATAAAATTGAAATTCTCTAATTTTGTTTAGGGTATTAAGGTTGCTAAAATCAATCGTACTTTCAGATCCTTCATTGAAAAGTTTATCAAAATACCTCATCCACCAATTTTCAATATCCTTTTCAAAAAAAAAGCATTTATTATTTTTTCATCCTTAATACACTTGAACTATGTCTTTACTTCTCCTATCTCTTTGGCTGGCTAACTTATACATACATCTTTCACCTTCTTTGGTATCTAATCTATTGTATTAATCACTAAAAGCCAAATTTTTTTCATCATATACTGCTTTCTTTCCCAATTCTCTGAGTTTTTACATCTAAACTATGTTTTATAAAAAATATTGTTATTTTTTTATCTTTTCTTACACACTCTGACTCCACCACCAACTATTCTTATTAAAAGAAGCTTTTCCTTTTGATTCTCCAAGCACATCTTTAGCAACTTGCTTAATTTCACTATTTTTTTTTCCCACTTAATGTTAGCTTCCTCATGAACATCCATTCTAATCTCTTGTAGCTTGCTCTTAAAATATTTTTATTTGTGTTCTTTAAGTGTCCCCATCTAATTCTAGACAATAATTTGGTTTATTTTTCTCTTACAACATTTCATCTTAAAATCCAAAACTAACAATCGATGTTGGGTACTTAGATTTTCACTTGGAATGACCTTACAATCTTTACAATCTAAACGATATATTTTTCTTATCAGAAAATAATCAATCTGTTTTACTAGATCCATTTTTATAAGTAATAATATGTTCATCTCTTTTCTTAAATAAAGAGTTAGCAACTACAAAATCATAAGCTAAAGCAAAATCTAATATAGTCCTACTTTCTTCATTAGTCACTCCAAATCCATAACCACCATGAATACTTTTAAAATCTTCTACCACTCTACCAACATGACCATTTAAATCTCCTCCAATAAATACTTTTTCTTCAAGAGGTATCTTTTGTATTAATCCCTCTAATTCATTCCAAAATTTTTCTTTTGCGCTTACCTCCAAACTTACTTGAGGAGCATAGACACGTATAATATTGATAATCTTAGTATCAACATTAATCTTTAAAGCTATAATTCTATTTCCACATCTATTAATATTTATAACATTATCCTTCAAACTTTTATCTATGATCCTACACCATTTTACTTTGACTTTTACAATACCAAAGTTTAAAACCTAAACTATCAATCTCCTTGGCTTTCTCCCCAACCATTTAGTTTCTTGAACACATAAAATATTTATCTTTCTATGAACCATAATATCTATTAATTCCATTAATTTACCTATAAGAGTACCTATATTCCAAGATCCTAGCCTAATTCTAATTTTGTGGACTTACTTCTTTGCCCGCATCCGTCCATAATGTGGGAACCCTTGCTTATTTAACACTGCTAAAATAAAGGTTTCTAGCACATTTTTCATATACAAGCGTTGCTTCAGATGCCCTAGCATTAACACAATGATTTAAAGGATTCATGTCATGATTATTTCGACAAGTTTTACGTTGGCTGTCGACTACCTAATGCAACCCTCCACTTTTCACATCTGAACTTGGGACTGGCAATGGTAGTGTTAATAAAACTTAAACCCTAATAAAAAAAATCATAAACCTAAAATAAAAATAAAATAAACCTAAACCTAAAATAAAATAAATAAAACCTATACCTAAACCTAAAATATACTTAAACTAAACCCTAAATAAAATAAAATAAACTAAATATAAACATATACCTAAACTAAAAAATAAAACCTAAAAGTAAACCCAAAATAAAAACCTAAAACCTAAACCTAAAAAAAATAAAATTAAAACCTAATCCTAAACTTAAACTTAAAAAATAAAATAAAAATAAACCTAAACTTAAACCTTAAAAAAAAACTAAAATAAAAAACCTAAACTAAAATAAATAAACTAAACAACAACAATAACAACAACAACAACAACAACAACAACAACAACAACAACAACAACAAGCCATTATCCCACTAAGTGGGGTCAGCTACATGAATCCTTCATCTCCATTATGTCTTATTATGTGTCAGATTTTCATTCAATTCAAGTATACTAAGGTCATTTTCTATACATCTTAACCATGTCTTTTTTGGTCTACCTCTACCTTTCTTAACATAAGGCAATTCTAATGCATCTACTCTTCTAGTCTAGTCATTTGATGGGTGACACTTTATGTGGCCAAACCATCTAAGGTGTCTCTCTCTAATTTTATCTGCCACTAAAGCTACTCCAACTTTTTCTCAAACATACACATTTCACATTTTATCTCTAAGAGTAAAGCCACTAATCCACCTGAGCATCCTCATCTCTGCAACACTTAACTTAGTCTCATGCTTCTCTTTTATTGGCCTACATTCTACACCATAAATCATTGCAGGTCTTACCACCATCTTATAAAATTTTTCTTGAAGTTTAACCGATAATTTCTATCGCACAACAAGCTAGATGCATTCCTCCACTTCAACCATCCAACTTGAATTCTACTAATAACATCTCCATCTATTTCACCATCACATTGAACAATAGAGCATAAATATCTAAATCGCTAACTCTTTTTAATGACTTGTTCACCTAATGTCACCACATTATCTCTATAACTTCTACAACTAAAATTACAATCCATAAATAAATAAAACTAAATAAAAATAAAAATAAACCTAAATAAAAATAAAAAATAAAATAAACTAAAATAAATAATAAATAAACTAAATAAACTAAATAAACCTAAACCTACTAGTTTACTTAATTTAAAAAATTAAAAAATTAAAAATTAAAAAATAAAAAATCTTAACCCTAAGCCATAAACTTTGCATAAACCCTAAACCCTAAACTCTAAACTTACAACCCTAAGCACTAAACCCTAAACCCTAAACCCTAAAACCTAAACCTCAAACCTTAAATTTTAAACCCTAAACCCTAAAAACTTAAAGAGTGAAACCTAAATTAAATAAAACCTAAAAATAAAATAAATAAGAAAAACTAAACCTAAATAACATAAAAAACAAAATAAAATAAAATAAAAACCTAAACTAAAACCTAAACATAAAATTAACCCTAAACCTAAATCTAAACCTAAAAATAAAATAAAATAAAATATAAAAACTAAACTAAAAAATAAAAACCAAAACTAAACAAAAAAATTTAAAAAAAACCTTAAAAACAATAAACCTAAATATAATAAAAACTAAACATAAAATAAAATAAAAACTAAATAAAAACATAAACTTAAAGATAAACCTAAAAAGTAAACTAAATAAACTGAAACCTAATGGTTTACTTATTTTTTAAAAAAACCCAAACCCTAAACCGTAAACCCAAAATCTTAAACCCTAAACCCTAAACCCTAAAACTAACTCTAAACCCTAAACCTACAACCCTAAAATCCTAAACCCTAAACCCTAAAAACCCAAAAACCTAAACAAAAAGTAAATAAAACCTAAAAATAAAATTAACCAAAAACTTAAACTGAAATAAAAAATAATAAAATAAAATAAAAACCTAAACTAAAACCTAAACCTAAACATAAAAATAAAATAAAATAAAAAGTAAACTATAATAAAATAAATAAATACCTAAACTAGCTAAAAAATAAAATAAAGCTAAGAATAAAAAACATAAATAAAATAAAAGCTAAACATAAAATAAAAATAAAATAAACCTAAAATAAAATAAAATAAAAACTAAACTTAAAAAATGAACCTAAAAATAAAACCTAAATAAATAGAAAATAAAACCCAAGCCCTAAACTAAAAATACTTAACCTAAAATAAAAATAAAATAAACCTAAACCTAAACTAAAATAAGTTAAATTAAAATAAATAAAACCTAAACCTAAACCTAAACCCTAAACTAAATAAAATAAAATAAACTAAAAATAAACCTAAACCTAAACTAAAAAAAAAACCTAAAATAAAAAGCTAAAACCTAAACTTAAAAAAATAAAATAAAAACCTTAAGCTAAACCTAAAAATAAAAAATAAAACCCAAAACTGAAAATAAAAAAATAAATAAATAAACTAAACTAATGAATAAACCTAAACCTAAACCTAAACCTAAAAAATGAACTAAAATATAAAACCTAAACTAAAATAAATAAACCTAAAATAAATAAACTAAGCTAAATAAAAATGAAAAATAAACCTAAATAAAAACAATAAGAAAACTAAACTAAATAAACTAAATAAAACTAAACCTACAGGTTTACTTAATTTTTTTTTAAACAAAACCCCTAAATCCCAAATCCTAAAACCTAAATCTTAAATCCTAAACCCTAAAACAAACCCTAAACCCTAAACCTTAAACCTACAACTTTAATCCTACAACCTAAACCCTAAACCTTAAACCTACAACCCTAAAACCTAAAACCTAAACCAAAAGTAAATAAAACCTAAAAAATAAAGTAAATAAACAAACCTAAGCATAAATAAAATAGAAAATATATTAAAATAAAAACCTAAAATAAAACCTAAACCTAAACCTAAAAATAAATCAAAATAAAATAAGAAAAATGAAAAAAAATAAAATAAATAAAAACCTAATCTAAACTAAAAAATAAAATCAAGCTAAGAATAAAAAACTGGAAAAAAAATAAAAACTAAATGTAAAATAAAAATAAAATAAACCTAAAATAAAATAAAATAAAACATAAATAAAAACCTAATCCTAAAAAATGAACCTAAAAAATAAAACCTAAAAATAAATAAAAAAATAAAACCCAAACTCTATACTAAAAATAAAAACTTAACCTAAAATAAAAATAAAATAAACCTAAACCAAAACTAAAATAAACTAAACTAAAATAAATAAAACCTAATCCTAAACCTAAAGTAAACTATACCTAAACCAAGAACTAAATAAAATAAAATAAATAAAAAATAAACCTAAACCTAAACTAAAAAAATAAAACCTAAAAATCAACCTAAAACCCAAATCCTAAACCCTAAACCCTTAAAAGGTAAAAACCTAAACCTAAACTAAATGAAACCTAAAAAAAAAATAAATAAAAAACCTAAACCAAAATAAAATAATAAAATAAAATAGAAGAAAAACCAAAATTAAAACCTAAACCTAAACCTAAACCTAAAAAGAAAAAAAAACTAAACTAAAATTAAATAAATAAAAACCTGAACTAAACTATAAAAAAAAACCTAAACTCTAATCTAAGAAAAATTTAAACCTTAAATGAAGATAAAAGAAACCTAAACCTGAACCTAAATCTAAATCGAAACTAAATAAAATTAAATAAAATAAAATTGAACCTAAACTTAAACTGAAAAATAATACCTTAAAATATACCTACAATAAAAACCTAAAACCTAAAAATAAAAAATAAAATAAAAAACTAAACCTAAACCTAAAAATAAAAATAAAACCTACACATAAAAAATAAAATAAAAATAAAACTAAATGAAAAAAATAAACCTAAACCTAAACTTAAACCTAAAAAATAAACTAAAATAAAGAAACCTAAAATAAATAAACTAAACTAAATAAAAATAAAAATAAAAAATAAAATAAACTAAAATAAATAAAAAAATAAACTAAATAAGCCTAAACCTACTAGTTTACTTAATTTAAAAAATAAAAAAAATAAAAAATAAAAAAAATAGAAAAACCCTAAACCCTAAACCCTATAACCCTAAACCCTAAGCCCTAAACCCTAAATCCTAAGCCCTAAATACTAAAACCTACAACCCGAAACCTTAAACCCTAAAACCTACACCCTAAGCCCTAAACCCTCATCCCTAAACTCTAAACCCTAAACCCCAAACCCTAAACCCCAAACCCTAAGCCCTAAACAATAAACCCTAAAAACTAAAAATTTAAACATAAATTAAAAAAAAACCTAAAAATTAAAAAATAAAAAACCTAAAATAAAATATAATAAAAACCTAAACCTAAACCTAAACCTAAAAAGAAAATAAAATAAAATAAAACTAACTTAAAATAAAATAAAATAAACCTAAACTAAATTAAAAAATAGAAAACCTAAATAAAATAAAAACTAAACCTAAAAAAAAACCTAAAATAAAAAACTAAATAAAAATTTAAACCTAAAAATAAACCTAGAAAAATAACCCAAAAATAAATAATAAAATAAAACCTAAAGCCTAAATTAAAGAAAAAAATTAAACCTAAAATAAAAATAAAAACTAAACCTAAACCAATACTAAAATAAACTAAACTAAAATAAATAAGACCTAAGCCTAAACCTAAAATAAACTAAACCTAAACCTAAACCTAAACCCAAACCCTAAATATAACAAAATAAACTAAAAATTAAACTAAACCTAAACTAAAAAATAAAACCTATACGTAATCCTAAAATAAAAACCTAAAATCTAAACTTAAAAAAATAAAACAAAAACCTAAACCTCAACCTAACAATAAAAAATAACCTAAACCTAAAAAATAAACTAAAATAAAAATCCTAAACTAAAATAAATAAACAAACTAAATAAAAATAAAACTAAAACTAAATAAAAATAAAAAATAAAGTAAATTTAAATAAATAAAAAAAAACTATGTGAACTAAATAAACCTAAACCTACCAGTTTACTTAATTTAAAAAAGAATTAAAAAATAAAATAACCCTGACCCCTAAAAGCCTAAACCCTAAACCCTAAATCCTTAAACCTATAACCCTAAACCCTAAACCCCAAACCCTAAACCCTAAACCCTAAACCCTAAACCTTAATCCATAAACTAACCCTGAACTAACCCTAAAGCACAAACCCTAAAATATAAACTAGCCCTAAACCTTAAACTAACCCTAAACCCTAAGAATGGGCAGAACCTTGATAGCAGGAACATCACCGACAACTAGGTCCAGTCTAGATCTAGTTGTGGAGGCAAAGGTAGAGGCAACACTTATCACAGTGGTGGTGGGGGATCTGGAGGTGCTGGCGAATATGGAGGTGGTGGTCAAAGCAGTGGTGGTTATGGAGGTGCGAGAAGTGATGGAGGCTACAGCCGTGGTGGTGGTGGAGGGAGAGATCAGGGATATCATGGCGGATCCCACTATCGAGAGGCGAGGGTGGTCCTGATGGGAACTGGGGAAACTGAAGAATGATCGATCCAATCTGGTACTTATGGAACTATGTCTTTCCAGTAGAGACGGTTCTAATTATGTAAGGATTTTGATTTGCTCTATGGGTGCTCATTTTTTATCTATGTCATTTCCTATGTCTTAGAAAACTTGGGGGTGCTACTTGGTTGATGAAATCAAAAGGTAGAAATGTTGAATTTGAAATTGTTCTTTGTTAAAAAAACCCTTAAACCCTAAACTAAAACTTAAACACTTAACCTTAAACCCTAAACTCTAAAACCCAAACCCTAAACCCCTAAAGTAACCCTGAACCCTAAACCCTAAGCCCTAAATAGCTACAAACCTAAACCTAAACTAAACCTAGAAATAAAATAAATGAAAAAACCAAAACAAAAATAAACTAAAAAATAAAAATAAAATAAAACCATAAACTAAAACTGAAACCTAAACTAAACCTAAAAAGAAAATAAAACAAAAAAATAAATATTAAATTAAAATAAAATAAATAAAAACCTAAACTAAATAAAAAAATAAAAAAACTAAATGAAAGAAAACTAAACCTAACATAAAAAAATAAACCTAAAATAAAATAAAATAATAACTAAATAAAAACCTAAACCTAAAAAATAAACCTAAAAATAAATAAAAAATAAAACTTAAATCCTAAACTAAAAAAAACTTAAACCTAAAATAAAAATAATATAAACAAAATAAAATAAACCTAAACCTAAACTAAAATAAACTAAGCTAAAATAAATAAAACTTGAACCTAATCCTAAAATAAACTAAACCTAAACCTTAAATTAAACTAAATAAAATAAAATAAACCTAAACCTAAGCTAAAAAAATAAAACCAAAAAATAAACTTAAAATAAAAAACTAAAACCTAAACCTAAAAAAATAAAATATAAACCTAAATCTAAACCTAAAAGATTAAAATAAAACTTAAGCCTAAAATATAAAGTAAAAATAAAACTTAACAAAAAAATAAACCTAAACTTAAAAAATAAACTAAAATATAAAACCTAAATAAAAATAAATAAACTAAACAAAATAAAATTTAAAAAAAAGAATAAACTCAAATAAATGAAAAATAAACTAAATAAACTTAAACCTACTAGTTTACTTAATTAAAAAAACCTAAACCCAAAATCCTGAACCCTAAGCCCTAAAACTAAACCTAAACCCCAAAACTATAAACCCTAAATCCTAAACCCTAAAACCTAAACCCTAAACCCTAAAATGCTAAACCCTAAACCCTAAACCCTAAACCCTAAAACCCTAAACCCTAAACCCTAAACCCTAAATCCTACAACTATAAACCTTAAACTCGAAACCCTAAACCCTAAACCCTAAACCCTAAACTTACCCTAAATTAACCCTAAACCCTAAGAATGGCAGAACCTTGATGACAAGAACATCACTGTCAACTAGGCTCCCTAGATCGGAGGCTAAGGTGATGGCATTTATCACTGGTGGTGGGGTGGGGGACTGGAGGTGGTGGATATGGAGGTGGTGGTCAAAGCAGTGGTTGTTATGGAGGCAGGAGTAGCAATGGAGGTTACAGCCATGGTGGTGGCAGAGAGAGAGATCAAGGATATGATGACGGATCCCGCTACATGAGAGGCAGGGGTGGTTCTAATGGGAACTTCAGAAATTGAAGAACGACCAATCTGACCTGCAACTTATAGAATAGTGTCTTTATAGTAAAGATGGTTCTACTTAAACTAAAACATAAACCTTAAAGTCTAAACCTTAAACTAAAACATAAACCCTAAACCTAAACCCTAAACCCTAAAAACCCTAAACCTTAAACCCTAAACCCTAAACCCTAAATCATAAACCCTAAACCCTAAAACCCTAAACTCTAAACCCTAAACCCAAAACCCTAAAACCATAAACCTTAAACTCTACACATACAACCTTAAACCCTAAACCATAATTCCAAAACCCTAAACCCTAAGCCTAAAGACTAAAATAACCCTTACCCCTAACCCTAAACCCTAAATCTTGAATAAAGATGTCATTAGGAGTAGATCTAAATGTGAGTCACTATAGTACCCAAGAGGGGTGAGGGGTGGGGGTGGGGGTGAATTGGGCGATATTAAAAATTTTAAAAAACAAATCTTAAATTTTAAGTTTTAGTGGAAGATTTTTTTTATTTTATAATGATAAGATACAATTCTTAATGCAGCAAAAATAAAAGTATATTAAAGTAAAGAGAGACAATAGGCACATAATTTTTACGTAGTTTAGCCAAACCCCAAAATCGGCCTACGTCCACGCCTAGCCACCCCTGGCTAGGAATCCACTAAATGCAAAAATAGCTTATAAATAGTACTCTCCTATAACCGGGGTAGTATAACCCTTATAATAATATGTACTCTCCTACAAAGGGGGGAGTACAGCCCTAATATAAATTTTACAGCATAAAAATAAAAATACAAAATAATAAATTTTGATAAAATAAATCTCTCACAAATATACCAAGCTATCCAATTCAAAAAATAATCTCACAACTTACAAATGATCACTTTACAACTTAAAACATTTTTGGCAAGATAAAATGCTCACTTAATATTGATAAGAAATAATAAAATAAATATCTTAAAGTGATCTTACTAAGATGTTTATGTTATTACAATTTGTAGACTAATATAAAAATTATTTCAAAATAAATTCACAATATTCTTTTGCACAATAAAATAAATTTCATCATGGAATAATTTGTTTTACCAAAATGATTCTTTTAATTAAAGCTAATAATCACAAAATACTTAAATAAAATGAGTATATGATAGATCTAAGTAGGCTAGTAAGCTTTTAATTAAAAAGAGAGATCTAGCAAATATGAAAATAATTTTAACATAATAATTTAATTTAAAATGCTTAAAATATTCTTCTAAAATAGATCTAAGGATAAAGGATCTTTCCAAATAAGATTAATGAAGAAATATTTCAAGAAACTAAAAGAAATTTGTAGGAAGTTAAAAATTTCAATGAGTTGAAATAGATCCTACAAACTATCTCAAGAGTTTTTCACAAAAAGATGATTGATAAACTTTAATGTGAAAAATAATGTCCAAAGTCTAATTTACCAAAAATTATAAATTGGAAAGAATAAAAAGATGGTGAAAATAGCAAGAACATCTAAAAAGGATTAAGATCAAGAAAACAAACTCATGTAATTTGAGAAAGCTTGCTTAGTTGAATATGTTGAAGCTTCCAAACCAAGGATTTGATCTTGCAATATTTGGAGAACACTTGGAAGGAAAATCTAAGAAATTTTTTCTTAGATTTGCTGGAGGGATTTTGAATTTTGATTGAATCCTTTCATGAAGAGAATGAGGGCTATTTATAGGCAAGAAGGTCATTTTGAATTATTTCAAAAACAATATATTATTCTAACATCATGTTATCATCTAATAATTTAATATTCAATAAAAATATAATTTATATTAAATAAATATTAAATTTTAGCAACAAAAATTTGGCTATTCACATGGGCAAGTCAAAAATAATCAAATATGGCTCTTAATATATTCAAAACATGTAGCATGCATTCATTATTAAAATCATCTAATGTTTTAAAAGTCATAATAAATTCAATTTTAATCAAACGTGGGTCATGTAAACTATCAAATTAAAGGAAAAAATCTAAGGAATCTGTTGGAGATGAAATTCGATATGAATGCTTTGATTATAAAATGACTTTAGCTAAAATACAAAATTTCACATATGTTTGTTACTTTTCAAATATGACATTTAATTATTGTGATATAATTTATATATAATCATACATATGTTAGTTATCATATAACCTTCAAATTAAATTAAAATATTTAGGTGTATTAAGTAAATAAAATAACTACATTTAATAGTCATAATTTATTATCATTTATTATTTTGACAATTTTAATGCTTTGTATGAAATATATAATTGAGTGTTAATTAGATAGAGATTTATATAAATTAACCTCATTAAAATAATATATTAAGCTGTGAGCAAATTGATTCATGTTAATTAACTCATATGAATTTCTAATATAGTTATAAATGCATATAACCTAAAATAATGTATCTTGAGATTCACGTTATCCATTTTGCTCTATCTTTCATTTTTCTACTCTTGCAATTTCCTCAAACATATTGTGAGACGTATTGGATATGTAATTAGCAATTGATATATCTGAAACACATAAAAACATTCATTAGAACGTCTAAACATTCATTTGTTATCATCAAAACTGATTGGATTGAACATAAGGCTCATTAAGCCAACAATATCTTCCTTTTTGATGATGACAAATTAACGTTGGGTATTGATTTTTATGAAGGAGAAAATTGAACTTTCATCATAGTTTTTGAATATATATATATATATATATATATATATATATATATATATATATATATATATATATATATATATATATATATATATATATATCTTAAAAAAAAATTATGCACAAGAGATGAATAATGTTGCCCCTAAATGTATGCATAAATAGACTTAATACTAACCATTTACTCTTCTCCCTTTTGACAACATCAAAAAGTGAGAATAAACTACATGTAATTTTAAATATTAGGATCTAACATTCCAGGCATGCGCCTTAAAGTACAAAAATGTTCTTCTAGTAATGGTTTTGTAAAAATATCTACAATTTGTAAATCGCTACTAATGAAATTAATATTAACATCACCTTTCAAAACATGATCCCTAATAAAATGATGTCTAATTTCTATATGCTTGGTTCGAGTGATAGGATTTTAGTCAAACCAATAGCACTAGTATTGTCACACTGAACTAGAATATGATCTTTCTTAATACCAAAATCTTCTAATTATTGCTTTAACCAAAGGACCTGAGCAACACAACTACCGGCAGCTATGTACTCAACCTCAGTAGTGGATGAAGCTACAGAATTTTGTTTCCTAAAAGACCAAGACACAAGCAATGATCCTAAAAAATGACATGTGCCTAATGTGCTTTTTCTATCTACTTTACATCCAGCAAAATTAGCATCAGAATAAGCAACCAAATTACATGATAAAGAATTTTTAGGATACCATAAACCTAACCTACTAGTGCCTATCAAATACCGAAAGATACGCTTGACTGCTATTAAATGAGATTCTTTTGGGTTGGCCTGAAAATAAGCACACAAACAAACAACAAACATAATATCAGGCCTACTAGCAACAAGGCATAAAAGTGAGCCTATCATACTTCTATAAAGTTTTTGATCAATAGATTCTCTAATTCATCTAAATCTAATTTTGTAGATGGGCTCATAAGAGTTTTACTAGATTTAAATCTTTTCATGTCAAACCTCTCAAGCAATTCATTTGTGTACTTGGTTTGAATAATGAATGTGCCATTTTCTTGTTGATTCACTTGAAGACCTAAGAAAAAATTAAGTTCTCCCATCATACTCATTTCAAACTCTTTAGACATCAAAGATGAGAACTCATGGCACAAAGATTCATTTGTACTTCTAAATAATATATCATCTACATACACTTGTACTGCAAATCATCATCTATGCTCTTAAGGAATAAGGTGGTGTCTACTCTACCCTTTCTAAATCCATGATCTATCAAAAAGTTACTTAACCTATCATACCAAGCATTAGGAGCCTATTTTTAACCATATAAGGATTTCTTTAATTTATACACATGATTTGGACAATCAAGGCTCTCAAATCCAGGTGGTTGCTCTACAAATACCTTTTGGTCAATAAATCAATTCAAAAAAATGCACTTTTTACATCCATTTGAAAAAGTTCAAAAGCCCTAAAATAAGCATAAGCAAGGAGTAACCTGATAACTTCTAGTCTTGCTATGGGTGTAAAATATTCTTCAAAATCTATGCCTTCAACTTGTGTGTACCCTTGTGCAACTAACCTAGCTTTATTTCTAACAATACAACCTAAATCATCTAGCTTATTCCTAAAGACCCATTTTGTTCCAATGACATTTTGATATAGGGGTCTTGGGACTAATTCCCAAACATCATTTCTTACAAATTTATTCAACTCCTCTTCCATAGCAAAAATCCAAAAATTATCATTTAATGCTTCTTCTAAATTTTTAGGTTCAACCTCAGATAAAAATGTTGAATGATCTACAACCTCTCTACAATGTCTTCTAGTCATAACTCATTTTGAAGGATCTCCTATAATTTGTTCCTTTGGATGATTTTTATTATATTTCCATTCTTTAGGCAATGAATCATCCACATTATCTTCTAAAGATATTTTCTTAAAATTATCAATCTATTCATCAATCACTTTATTTCTAATGGGATCAATTACATTTTCATCAAAAATAATATGCATTGATTCTTCTACAATCATTTTTCTCTTATTGAAAACTCTATAAGCTCTACTAGAAAGAGAGTATCCTAAGAAAATACCATCATCTGATTTGCAATAAAACTTACCTAAATGCTCTTTCCATTATTCAAAATAAAGCATTTACATCCAAATACATGAAAGTGTTCAATCTTAGGCTTCTTTACAAAAAAAACAATTCATAGGGTGTCTTCTTCAAAATTGGTCTAAAATAGATCCTATTCATCACATAACATGCAGATACGCTTACCAAAATATTTTGGCAATTTATACCCATCAAGCATAGATCTACTTAATTAAAATAATATTCTATTTTTTTCTCTCTACTACTCCATTTTGTTGGGGAGTTCTAGGTGCAAAAAAATTATGTCTAATCACATGTTCATCACAATAATCCTCAAATAATTTATTTTCAAATTCACCACCATGATTAGTTTGAACCCTATTAATCAAAAGGCCTTGTTCTCTTTAAATATATTTAGAAAACTTTCTAAACTCACCAGAAACATCATCTTTATTAGCTACAAACAAAACCCAAGTATATCTAAGAAATCATCAACAATCACAAAACCATAATTTTTTCCACCTATGCTAGTGGTGCTAATAGGACCAAATAAATCCATGTGCAATAATTCTAGAGGTCTAGAAGTAGAAACAATATTTTTACTTTTAAATGAGCTTCTAGAATGCTTACCATGAATACATGCATCACAAACGTAGTTTGAATGAAAATTTAATTTAGGCAATCCAACTACTAAATCAAGTTTGGCAATTTTATTAAGTGTGTGCATGTTAATATAACATAGTCTCCTATGCCATAACCATATATCATCATGAGTGCTTTTAAAACAAAGTAAATTCAAATTCACATGAAAGCTATCTAAATCAATGACATAAATATTTTATATCTTTGTCCTACTAACAAAACATTTTCATTTTTTTATAATGCAATATGATGCATGGAATACTACATTCAAACCTTTATCACATAATGACTAATAGAAATTAAATTATGTTGAAATCCTTCAACTAGAAAAACTTTATCTAAAGTGATAGAATTCTTACAAATAGAACTAATGCCAATGATCTTTCCCTTTGCATTATCTCCATATGTAACAAATCCTCCATCACTTGATTCTAAAGTTGTGAATTTATCATTATCTCTCGTCATATTTCTTGAACATCCGCTATCCAAGTACCACATGCCTTCTTTTATTTTGCTTTGAAGGAATTCCTACAAAAGAAACTCACATGTTAACTTTTGGAACCCAAACAAGTTTGGTTCCACATTATAAATTTGAAGCAAGATATCTAGCATGCATGGTTTGTGTAGTGCTTGTACCTTTTGGTACCCATATATAAGATGATTGCTTACTATTTTGTAATTTATGTGCATAGCAATCAAATGAAATATGCCCTTTTCTATCACAATAGTTGCACCAAACATTAGTGTTTTCATATAACTTAGCACGATAATTAAAACGTATATGAGTGGGATGTGTATGATGCAAAAAATATTTATTAAATATTTTTCTTGATGAAGTATTATAATGAACTTGTAATTTCAAACATAATTCTAATCTTGCTTTTAACAAGATATTTTCTCTTTCAAGTTTACATTCAAGTAAGGAACAATTTAATAAAGAAGTATTTTTACTTTTAAATTATCACATTCATTTTTAAATCACAAAATGAATATCTAAATTTTTATGTCTTTTTCTAAGGTTTTGTATTTTTTTTAATTTTTTATATTCAATAACTAAATCATTAAAAGCATCATCTAATTCATCATAAGATATATCATTACATACCTCATGAGAATCTAAGTCGGATTCTCCACGGAGCAAGTACTTGATTCATTTGAATCTGGATTGGCCCATAAAGCTATCTTCTTCTTCTTATGGTACTTTTTCTCCTTCATATTTTTTCTTCTTTCCATATCAATCTCTTTCTTCTTTGATTCAGGAAGATTTGGACAATCTCCTCTTATGTGTCCACACTTTTTACAATGGTAACAAATGATCCCTTCACCTGCAGGATATTTCTTACTTTGAAATTTATAGTGTTTAGATTTTTTATACCTTTGATTCTTCTTCCTTAGCAAGTTCCCAAGCTTTTTGGATCGCATGATCACCTCATCACTATCACCATCTGAGCTTGAGGTGTTATGCTCATCATTATCTTCAACTTGTAATGCAATGGCTTTTCCTTTCTCCTTCTCCTTTTTTACTGAGTTATCCATCTTATCTCTTTCAGCAATAACTTGTTCATGTGCTATCAAAGAACCCAAAAGCTAATCAAGTGGATAAGTAGATAAATCCTTAACTTCACTAATAGCAGTTACTTTAGCTTCCCATTCTTTTGGAAGACATCTAAGAATCTTATAGACTAAGTGTTGATTCCTATATGTTTTTCCAAGAGAATGCAATGTGTTAATTATTTTCATGAATATAGTATACATATCAGAAATAGATTCAAAAGGATACATATGAAATAACTAATATTCATGTACAAGTCTGTTTATGTGAGCATCTCTAACTTCACTAGTTCCTTCATAAGTTACAATGAGTTTATCCTATATTTCTTTTGTTGTACTTAACATAGAAATTTTTATGTAATCATCAGGTAATAAAGCATAATGTAAAGTATTACAAGCCCTAGCATTTAATTCAACAAATTCTCTTTCAGCTACAGTCCATTCCTCAAAAGGTTTTTCTACTTTAATGTCATTTACTTCTACTGTGGGTGTATGATATTGATGTGTCAACATATACTACATGCGTGCATCTTGACCTCTTAAAAATGCACTAATTCTATTTTTCAATAATAAAATGGTACAGTATCTAAAAGAGGAGGTCTATGAGTGGATTGTCCCTTTGGTAGTGAACCCTTTGGGAAACCTTGTGCCATAGTGAAAAGATCTACTCTTGGATGTTAAGCCAATAAAAGAGCCTATGCTCTGATACCAAATGTGAGTCACTATAGCACCCAAGAGGGGGGGTGAATTGGGCGATATTAAAAATTTTAAAAGTTAAATCTTAAATTTTATGTTTTAGTAGAAAATTACTTTTTATTTTATAATCATAAGATACAATTCTTAATGCAGCAAAAATAAAAGTATAGTAAAGTAAAAATAGACAATTGGCACATTTTTTATGGTTCAAACCCCAAAAGCGCCTAGTCCATGCTAGCCACTGGAATCCACTAAATAAAAAAATAGCTTACAAATAGTACTCTCTTATAATGGGGTGAGTACAACCCCTATAATAATATGTACTCTCCTACAAAGGGATCAGTACAACCCCAATATAAATTTTACAGCATAAAAAGAAAAATAAAAAATAATAAATTTTGAAAAAATAAATCTCTCACAAATATACTAAGCTATCCAATTCAAAAAATGATTTCACAACTTACAAATGATCACTTCACAACTTAAAAAATTTTGGCAAGATAAAATGCTTACTTAATATTGATAAGAAATAATAAAATAAATATCTTAAAGTGATCTTACTAAGTTGTTTATGTTATTACAATTTGTAGACTAATATAAAATTTATTTTAAAATAAATTTACAATATTCTTTTGCACAATAAAATAAATTTCATCATGGAATAATTTTTTTTATTTTAACCAAAAAGATTCTTTCAATTAAAGCTAATGATCATAAAATACTTAAATAAAATGAGTATATGATAGATCTAAGTATGCTAGTAAGCTTTTAATTAAAAAGAGAGATCTAGCAAATATGAAAATAATTTCAGCATAATAATTTAATTTAAAATGCTTAAAATATACTTCTAAAATAGATCTAAGAATAAATGATCTTTCGAAATAAGATTAATGAAGAAATATTTCAAGAAACCAAAATAAATTTGTAGGAAGTTAAAAATTTCAATGAGTTGAAATTGATCCTACAAACTATCACAAGAGTTTTTCACAAAAAGATGATTGAGAAACTTTAATGTGAAAAATAATGTCCAAAGACTAATCCACAAAAAAGCATAAATTGGAAAGAATAAATAGATGGTGAAAATAGCATTAACAACTAAAAAGGTTTAAGATTAAAATAACAAACTCATGTAATTTGAGAAAGCTTGCTTAGTTGAAGATGGTGAGGCTTCCAAACCAAGGATTTGATCTTGCAATATTTAGAGAACACTTGGAAGGAAAATCTAAAAAAAATTTTCTTAGATTTGTTGGAGGGATTTTGAATTTTGAATGAGGAATGCTTTCATGAAGGGAATGAGGGTTATTTATAGGCAAGAAGGTCATTTTGAATTATTTCAAAAAAATATATTATTCTAACATCATGTTATCATCTAATAATTTAATTTTCAATTAAAGTATAATTTAGATTAAATAAATATTAAATTTAAGTAGCAAAAATTTGGCTATTCACATGGGCAAGTCAAAAATAATCAAATATGTCTCTTAATATATTCAATGCATGTAGCATGCATTCATTATTAAAATCAGCTAATGTTTAAAAAGTCATAATAAATTCAATTATAATCACATGTGGGTCATGTAACCTATCAAATTAAAGGAAAAAATCCAAGGAATCCGTTGGAGATAAAGTCAGATATAAATTCTTTGATTATAAAATGACTTTGGCTAAAATACAAAATTTCACATATTTTTATTACTTTTGAAATATGACATTTAAATATTATGATATAATTTATATATAATCATACATATGTTAGTTATCATATAACCTTCAAATTAAATTAAAATATTTAGGTATATTAAGTAAATAAAATAATTACACTTAATAGTCATAATTTATTATCATTTATTATTTTGACAATTTTAATACTATGTATGAAATATATAATTGAATGTTAATTAGATAGAGATTTATATAAATTAAACTCATTAAAATAATATGTTAAATTATGAGCAAATTGATTCATGTGAATGAACTCATATGAATTTCTATTATAGTTATAAATGCATATAACCTAAAATATTGTATCTTGAGCTTCATATTATCCATTTTGATCTATCATTCATTCATCTACTCTTGCAATTTCCTCAAACATATTGTGAGATGTATTGGATATATAATTAGCAATTGATATATCTAAAACACATAACAACATTCATTAGAACATCCAAACATTCATTTATTATCATCAAAATTGATTGGATTGAACATAAGGGTCATTAAGCCAACACTATGGAATGACCTAATCCTAACATAGTTATGGTAGCTAAAGAAGATGTCTTCAAGAGACTTTCCCTTAACTATTAGAAATTTTAATACCCTAAACCCTAACCTTAAATCATATTATATTACTATATGTTATCGTATAATGTAGCATCATATATTTGAGCATGTATTGATGTGTTTTTAGATGTTATAAGATGTTTTAAAATGTTTATGGTATTGTGCCCTATAGTCTATATTAATATAAATCATAAAAATATTGATTTAATAAGTTAGATGATGAAATTTGTTAAATTTGAAGTGGGAATTAGGTTGTTGTTCCAAAGCTATGCTACACCACTTGTAGTCTAAAAAGTAAGATTTTATGTTCAAAATAAATATTATATGTTGTAGCATAGTATAACATCATATATCATAATATATTGTTTTACACATTTTAAATTCTTTTAGTATTTTATAATCATGCAGTCGAGCCTACACTAGCATTATTTATAAAAATGTTGATTTAGACTTTAAAATGGTGGAATTTGTTCAAATTCATAATAGGTAAAGCATGGAATCATAATATATTGTTTCTATTTAAAATATGTAAGTGATATGACTAAAATATATACTTTTTTTATTATTTAGACTAATTTTATGATTCTTTATCTTAAGCAATCCCTTGTGATGTGATATGTTATATAATATAACATAATATGTTATAGTGTATTATAATATATGATGACATAACATAGTGCAACATCATGCATTATAGCATACTATTGTGTATTACTACTTGTGTTTCACATATTTTAGTTTATTATAGTATGATGTAGTAGAGTTTGTATTGGTATAATTTATAAAAATACTGATTTATAGGCTGAGATGATGGGATTTGGCCAAATTTAGGGTAAGCTTTAGGGAATACCATTGGGTGTGCTATGGTGTGTCATTTAATCAAAAGAATGGAATTTTACATCCAAAATAAATGTTCAATTTTCAACCAAATTTTATAATTTTTTTGCTTAAAGTGATTCATTTTAAGGTGTAATGTAAGATAATATAGTATATGAAAGCATACTAAAATATAATGTACATAATAATATAACTTCACATATATATGAATGTGGCAGTGTGTTACTAAATGTTATTGTACATTTTAGTATGTTTTACTTTTGTTATAATACATTGGATCAAAACTCACCAAAATGTTAATTTGAAGGTTGAGATGGAAAAATTTAGCCAAATTAATAGCACACACCAAGAAGCAACACCAGAATTATGCTATTTTGTGCCATTTCTAATACGAAAATAACAATTTTACATCCAAAATGAACATTATTCATATTTTGAAAAACTTTTGTTATTTAATCCTTTTAAGTGATTCTAATGAGGTGTAGTGTTAGATAATATATTATATTATAGCAAATTATAATATAATATCATATATTATAATATAATATAGTGTGTTAATTCATAGAATAATATGTTTAGCATGATATTGTGTGGTTAGTTTGAGCTTGCACCATCACAAATCATAAAATATTGATTACAATGTTAAGAAGATGTAATTTGAACGAATACATTGTTAGGCTTTTGGTTGAAGTATTAAAGGTGTGCATAAGTGAAGAAATAAGATTTGAAGAGAATTCTATGTCAAGGACATGGAGGGAGATCCACTAGGGGAATACACATGCATATAAAGCTACCAGTTGTGGGGTAAAGCTAGCCAACCTAAGGGGTTGCCTTTCAGTGTGCAACAGTTGTCCTAGGAAAAATACATAGCAGACTTACATCTTCTAAAGTAGAGAATAACCGTTGGGGTGACCTGTTGGTAGCACATCAAATTAAACCCAACTTAGAGGCGACTACTGAGTTAATGTCACTGGGGACTTATATCAACTCAAGAGTAGTCAGGCGATTTCTATAAAGAGTTTTGCTGACACTACCCTAAAGATAGGATACCTGCTTGGGAAAAGGCACTGCTAAGGGTATCCTCCTAATCCCCAAGAGAATATATATATATATATTTATATATTTGTGTGGACCCTGTTGGTGTGCGAGGGACCACACTGAGAAGGGGATATGTCATCCTTGACTTATCTCAGATTTACTAGACCAAGGGAGAATTTGCATATCCACAGGATGAATTCTCTAACCATAGGGGTGGTTACTAGGAAAGGAGAACTATCCAATCCACTAGTAACCCGGGTAGTGTCTAAATGGAATCGCAAAGGACGTGATCGAAATACAATGCCTATAGGGGAGGTGTTTCTAGGGGTGTTATCCTGAGCCCTAGAAAAGAAATCTTGTAGGTGTACGTTGGCCAACTCAAGAGAAAGCACATAACTTACACATGCCATGAGTGGTGTATCATAAGGTGTGAGAACCAACCAACCTAAGGTATATCCGTCAGCATAGTGAGAACCAACCAACCAAAGGTGCTCATCAGTGTACAATGATCAATTTGGGAAGAAAGCGTGTAGGCTTACAACTTTCCAAGCAGAACTGATCATCACGATAGTCTACCATTGTCGAGATAGATGCTATCTGACTTAGAGTAACTATTATGCAGGGAGACCCTAGGAAGGACTGGACCTAGACTTGAAGTAGTCATGAGGGAAGGAGCCGCTAGGGAACTTATCCTAAACCTCAAATATGCTTGACCCAGTCAATGTACAAAGGCTAATTGAAGAAGAAAGCGTAGCAGACGCACATCCTCTTAAATGAAGCCAACATGAGGTAGCTTATCAGCCACGTAATAGGGCCTACCAAACTAATAAGGAACTCGTTGGTGTGCAGTGGATAAGCAAGGAATGAAATCATAGCAGCCATACATCCTCCAAAGCAAGAAGACCACTAGGGTGACATACTACTAGGGTAGCACATCAGCCTGACCTAGAGTATCAATTGAGTGAATACCATTGGGGGCATTATCTTAACTAAGAGTAGCCTGATAAAAAAGATGTGTTTATTTTATATGTTTGTATATAGTTTATGTTTGTGTTATGTTGATGAAGGGTAGGACACTGCCCAGGTTCCTTACAACTACCCTAAACTCATCGTGGTGGATTCACAAATAAGAATACTTTCAACATGAAAGAGATTAAATTCAAAATGGAATTTTCATTGATGATAATTATTTTAAAACATGATTTATACTATTTCTTTAAGTAGAGCCCATTGATTTGAAGAATTGGGTGCTCTCCCTTATAATTAATAAGCTGATAAGATCCTCCTTAGTATGCTTCTCTATGGCAAAAGGATTTTCCCAAGTGGGTTTAAACTTGCCTCCCATCCTACGACAGGCAACAATTGATATCCTTAGAACTAAAATAAGATGTCATACTTGAAAAGCTCTAGGATGGGACAACTTGTTGTGAGCTTGAATCATTTTAGCTTTCTACAACTCAAGATTTTGCATGCCTGCAGGCTTCTCTCCTTCAATCCTTTGAGCTCTTCTAACCGCAACTTAGCATTCTACTTTGTTGTGATCTGGCTACCCACAACTATCCTTAGTGATGGGAGTTAGACTTCTAATGGTAGAATGGCTTTGGATCCATACACTAAGGAGAAAGGAGTAGTGTGAGTTAGAGTTCTATATGTGGTGCGATAGGCCTATAAGGCTTCAACTACTGCTCATGCCACTATCACTTATTAATGTCGAGTATCTTCTTTAGTATTTGTATGAGAGTTTTGTTGAAGGCTTCTGCTAAGCCATTTACCCTCAAGTAGTTGATGGTAGAATATCTCCAAAATATGTTATGTCTCTGGAAAAAGTTGTTGATCTCGATGCTCTTGAATGCAATACTAATATAAATTTTAATTCATCGAGGCACTCTGAACCTATATATGATATGGTTCCTAAAAAATTGGAGCACCTGCTGAACTGTGACCTACCTGAGCAAAATCGTTAACGCTCATTTGGAAAAGTAGTTAGTAGCAGCAAAGATGAACTGATGACCCTTGGAATAATGAGGATCAGTCGAACCCACAATGTTGGTACCCCAACACTCGAATGGCCATGAGGCCAATGTTGGATATAGAATGTTGGGTGGTTGGTGTAGGACCACATTGTGTATTTGACATTTGTTGCATCACCTTGCTATATCCATGTAATCTTTAGTCATCAATGACCAGTAGTATCCTAGTCTCTTGATCTTGGATTTCATCTTTGGATCAGATTGGTTGACTCCACATAATCCTGAGTGTACCTTGGTCATGATCTTATGGGCTTCATGCGTGTCTAAACAAACATATAATTGAAAGATCATCGGTACAAGACACCATCTATAAGAGCATAGGAAAATGCTCTCTGCTTCATGTGATGGGCTTAGGACTTCTCTTGAGGTAGTTTTCCTTTATTTAGATAATCCAAGAATGGTTGCCTCAAATCTAACTCCTCATCCTTCTTAGAATTGGAAACCTCCCTTTCAAGAGAGTACTTTTTGATGAGTTCAATATCAATAAGAAATAAGAATTATCTATTTTGGACCTTTATTGATATGGTCTCATCCTCCAGACATGCCAACTCTTTGGCAAGCTTGGTTAAAGCATATTCTATGACATTCTCTCCTCGAGGAATCTTATAAATGATAACCTCTAAGATTTGGGCCAATAAATCCATGGTGTACTTGTGGTAGTGATGGAGCTTGGGCTTTGTAACCTTATAGGACCCAAGGATTTGGTTGATAACTAGTTAAGAATCCAGGAAGAAGTTGATGTTCTGGATGCTTAGAGTAATGGCTAACTCTACACCGATAATCAAAGCCTCATATTTGACTTCATTGTTGGTGCAAGGATTGGACAGATGATACGAGAATCACATCACATCATGGTCTTGAGTTAAGAGAACTATTCCTACCCATGCCTTTCATGGAGTAGTAGATTATGGTTCTTCTCCTCTTTAAGAGGAAGCCGCACCATCAAAGTACATCTCCCCTGTGGGGAATGCTAGTATCCCCTAAGAAACCATCATTAAGAAGAAAGTCAGCAGCAAGTGAGTGTGCTACTAATAAATTTGCTAGTGCTTGTCCTTTCACTACATGAAGGGGTACGAAGGTAATGTCAAACTGCCAGAGGATCATGGACCATCATGCCAACTGTCCGGATAGTGTCGGTGGTGTTATGAGATACTATAGTGGATTCATCCAAGAGATTAAGTTCACCTTATGAGGAAGCATGTAGTATTGTAGCTTTTGTGATGCAAAGATTATAGCTAGGAAATGCCACTCAATGAGTAAATAATTAGCCTTAGTAGGGATTAGATGATAGGTGAGGTAGTAGAGTGTGTTTTCTTTCCCTTCATCATTGGCTTGGGCCAACAAAGCACCAAGAGAGTCATCTAACATAGCAGTGTAAAGTATGAGTGGCTTGCCCAGGATAGGGCTGCTAGAACTAGCAACATCATCAGGTAATTCTTAATGTCTTTGAAGGCATGCTCACACTTATCATCCCACTTAAACTTGGCATCCTTTTTTACAAGTGTTGAGAATGGCTGACATCTTCCCTATAGGTTGGATATAAAGTATCTTAGATATGCCAACCTCCCTTGGAATGATTTAAGTTGATTTAAACTTTTAGGGGCATTTTTAATATCACCTTGATCTTCTCCAAATAGATTTTGATTCCTTGGTGTCGAAAAACCTGAGAATTTCCACAGAAGCTACTGAATGCACATTTCAGGGGGTTCATTTTGAGGTTAAATTGTCTTAATTATTCAAAAACCACTCTTAAATCAAAGAGATGGTCTTTCTTTTCTCTACTTTTGATAATAAGATCATCGACATAGCACTTGACTTGATGATGAATGAGTTCGTTGAAGATTTGAGTCATAGCCCGCTAGTATGTTGCACTAGCACTTTTAAGGCTGAAAGGCATGACCTTATAGCAATAGATTTTGATTGGGGTTCTAAAAGTAGTGTTTCTTTCATATTTAGAGGTCATTTTTATTTGGTTATATATAGATGATCTATCCATAAAACAGAAGACTGCATGAGCTGAGGAAATGTCCACCATCAACTCCGAGATTGGTAGAGGAAATTCATCTTTTGGACATGCCTTATCTAAATCCCTAAAATCAATGCATATGTGAATTTGGCCATTCTGTTTCTTAACTGGGATGATACTAACTAACCTAGTAGGGTATTTTTCTTCTCGGATGAAGCTAACATTCATAAATGACTTGTTATTCTATGTCTAATCACATGCGTCTAGGAGCTTGCTTGATAGGGTTAGTAGGAGGCTCTATTGCTAGTTTATGGATCACTACATTAGGAGCCAATCTAGGCATCTCTTCATAACTCCATGCAAAGCAATCCTTAGACTTAGTCAATAGCCTAACTAAGTCATTTGTTTCAATTTCATTCAACAAAGAACTGATGTATGTCAGGCATGGATCTTCTTCAATTCTTAAGTTGATTTCCTTGAGCTCATCGATGGTTTACTTGATCTCTTCTTCAAACTCTAGCGGTGCATCTTTGACTTCAAAATTATCTAGATCATCTAAAGTTTCTAAGCATAGCTCCTCATATAAGTTAATGTGATTTGAAAAGAACCTATCAAATTCCAAATGATTAGTGAGGACTAAGCAATAATGGTCATCATCAACTTGACCCACTATACTGAATCCTAGTTCTGGTCTTGATTAAGAGCTTTTGCATTTGTTCTTCCATATTCTTTCAAAGTAGTTTGACTTGTTCTTTGACCAAGTATGTGGGATTAACCCTATCTTTATTAAATTATGAACACAAGGAAAGTACCAATCAAAAGGTAATTCTATTAAATTTTTGTATGGATCATCCTCAAGTTCTGCTTCAACTTCTTGACTTGAGGATGATGCTCCCTAAAAGAACCTCTAAGCCTTCACACCTATGGATGACTTAGGGGCTTCCTTAACAACCAAACCATTAGATTTTTGAGAGGAAAGTGGGGTTAGAGCTAAGGTTCCCAATTGATGCCTGACTATTTCACATATAGACTTGGATACACTTATGATTTTCTTTAGAGCCCGGTGTTCATTGCTATCTAGCTCAAGTGTCGTCTCCAAGGGAATCTACTATTAAGAAGAGCTGGCTGGTGAGCTAACCATATAAGACTCATCCTATGAACTAGATTATAAGTTTATATGGATAGCAGGTGTACTCATTTTAGCTAGGACATATCTTCTATTGGGTGGCCAATAATGAGGTTTTCCACCCCTAGGACAACCTCTAAACTGGCCTCTTCCTCTTCTTAGTGGAGGTCAGGTCATCCTGCCCATATGTATTTCAAATCTGCCCAAATCAAATTCAATGCCAAATAATCATTTTACTTTTAGGATTAATATATGTCATGTGGTAGTAATTCAATTAAATTAATCTTAAGATGCCTTTCATTTTGAATAGGATTATTTAAAGTGATCCTAAACATAAGATTAATTAAATCATTTAATAAGCCATTCACTAAAGAGAACAAAATCAAATTAATATACTTTAGAAAGTGACTTAAGGTATGGATGAAAGAGGGAAATCCACTTTTTCTCACTTTATAACACTTAGTTGCTAAGTGTAATCAAACGAAACAAAAGAAAACACAAATTAAAATTCACAAATAAATTAAACTACTTTAAGTGAAATCAACCTTTAATGTTAAATTGAATCCTTCTACACTTAGAAAATGTAACACTAATGCTTAACAAGACATAACACACAAGCCTTAATACATACATTAGAATTAAGTCACCACTTCTAGCTCTAAGTTAGGATGGCATATGATGTGATGTATGTTTTATTTTATGATGTATTATTTCAGATTGGATGTTAGGGTGTATGCTTCGTAGACTGGATGATTGGTCAATATTAGCTTAATCATGTTTTCTATAGGGGATTATTCTTAAGGGATGCTTAAAAATAAATGTGAATGCTCTTTTTGCAAGTTGATTAAATCCTTAAGCATTATCCAAGTTAGGATAGGTGGGCTTAGTTACCCATGTGTAGGGTGCTAAGTCCAAATTATAAATACAACTACATGGGATTATATGTATATTTAGCTAACCTCTAATTTACAGGTGCAATTAGATTTACTTTTCCCACATAACTTTAATTTTTGCAATAAGAATTAAGATTAGTGCTATGGGGGATTAGGATGAGCAGTGGCCAAAAGGCTTTATCATGTGGTGCCCTATGATGCCTTTGAAGCAAGCACTATCCAAATAAAAGAAGGAGCCAAATCAAAAATGGAGATATAAAGAAAGATGACCCACATATAATTTAATACAATTATAATTATTCTTTCATGTTCGAGATTGTATAAGGGTAGAGCTCGGCTAACCATCTTTTCTCTCTTTAGGTTGTATGGTGGTACCTGACTGCACTGACATTTTATTCTTTTATGATATTTTATATAATTGTTTGATGTTATGTTTACATTGTGCATTAAGATGGCATGCTTTTATAGTTTCTTAAATGATTTATGATTTAATGTGTGGCTTGGATACGATTAAGCTCTTAGGATAAAAATAACTTTTCTACCCAACTAATCACTCATAACTAAATTTTAAATAGCTCATAACCTCATCATAAAGCCTAAGATATAAATAAGATAATTAAAAGATTTAGAAACCCCTTAGCTATATGGTTGTATGTTTCACATCATGCATGCATAATCTTTTTCTCTTGAACATGAAGGATATCCATCCTTACAAGATAAAGGAATGCTTGACCTATGAGGGCATCCCTTGTGGTGAAGAACACCTTCTTCTAGTTGATTTGACCCTTACCTATTTCATCATGCATTTAGGCATATGAAATCCTAAAGCCTCTATCAAAATGATGTGTTTAAAATGAAATAAAATTTAAAAAGATTTTTCATCTATAGATTAAGTCATATGCTCATACCACTCATGCTCTAGTCTCTTAGGGAGTGTGTTTAGGACTTTAGTCTCTTTCTAATTAAATAACTACCCTAGCTATCTTGCAATTCACAAGATCAGACTACATTATTTTAAAATTGTATGAGAAGTTAGGCGGCCACTTGACGATTATAAGTCTAAGTCGGACAATTTATTCTCTCTTGTGGAGGTAAACCCTTATGTCCACCTTTCACTTAGATTTAGGTCTTATTTTAGCTCATACTAAAGCTCCCTAGATTTAGGATCCAAGGTAGCTATTTCCTTCGAGCTACAAGCATAAATCCTCTCCTCTTAGGCATTCCCACAACCTTGTGTTGGTGCATTATAAGCACTTATAATCTAATTTAAATTTCAAAACATATAAATCTCCTCAACTTCAAAATTATAAAGCCCAACCATAAGATAGATTAGAATGCTCACTAGGCTTCTTAGTATCATGAGAATTTCCTACTTATTTCATTTGGATTCCAAAAATAAGTCTTCTCATTGAACTTTCCCAATTGATTTTCCACATACAACCAATCTTTTGATAGTCTAACCTTGAAATCTTTGGAGATGATAGTTATCTTCTTTAATCAAGAGTATTCTTAGAAAGTTTCATTTCCTAAAATGTAATTAATTATGGAGGCTTGCCTCCATAGGGAACTTAAGAACCTGGTTTAATATAAACCCTGCTTTATTCATCCATGTAAAGTAGGGTAAAAATCTCTTGCACATTCATTGACCCATTATGCCTTAGGAGTCTTTATTACATGATTAGGTCCATTATAGGGTGATGTCTCTATCTTTCGAGATAGCACATAAAACCTTAATGTTGTACCCAATCACCTTAAAAAGTACCCCACTATGATCTGCGTGGTGTCCCCCTCACACATAAATCCAAAAATAAACACCACAGGGCCCTCTCGCCTTGTTCATTGAATCCTCTCATTATCCTTTCTTTTTGGAGTTTGAAGATGTCGATACTCAAGTAGGCAAGGGTTCTTAAACTCATAATGTTGATTGATACACCTAGGTCAACCAAAACTCGAGATAACCTATATCTACCAACATCCACTATAATGTAAAGAGGCGGTTGTGCTCGGTCATCCCTAGGAGTAAGTCTTCATCATTGAATGTAACTCCTAAGATGTCCTTCGAGTGACATGCCTCCCCTTTAGTAGCGGTCAGCTGAGCTAAGCATATCTCTAGATCAAGTAAGGCCTTGATTAGCGATTCCCTCATCTCTTTGGATAAGACAAGGGTATCGTATACACTTAACTTAACTAGAAACTTTCTAAGGTGAGCTAGGAAATTATAATCAACTCTAGATTAGTCCTCCATAAGCATATCCATGGGTGGAGCATCTTATGGAGGGGCTATTTGCTCATTGAAACCAATGACTTGCTTACATTTATCCTGAGGTACTACCCTAAGAGGCAGAACTTTGCCACTAATAGGTTGACTTTAGTGACTTCTTGGAATGATGAGCTTGTGGAAAGTTCTACCTTCTCATCGGGCATAACTACAGCTTCTCCTATTGGATCCTTATAGTCAGTTGTCACCAAGTCAATCATAAGAGGTGAACCTGATTGATTCAGAGAAGGATAGTCTGGCTCTAGATCAAAAAGGAAAGGATTGGAACTACTAGAGCTATTATTTTTATTTAGACTCGGAGAGCTTTCAATAGGAATAAAATCGAGAGCATCAAAAGTAAACAATATATAAGTAGAATCGGCTTTCTTCATTAATTTCTTTTTGGGTGGAGGTACATGATGGAAATCAAATAAAGTAAGTGGAGTAAAGGATTTAGTGCTATTATCCACAAATACAATGCTTCTACCAATAGAAGAGAATCTAGTAGGAGAGGTTGTAGTTATAACGGTGGAGGGAGTAATGGACTCGGACAGTGGTTGCATTATTGGACTATCTTGGGCAAGTATGGTGAGTCTGCCTGCCTTCTTGGGCTGCTTCACCTTCGAGTTATCCTTTGCAACTAGAAAAACTTTCTTAGTGTTGGAGGTTTGAGCTACTTCAAGAACCTACAAGGAAAGCTTCTTGATCTTAGAAATAATCTTCTTAGAGGTTCGGGATAGGGATATATACTAACCTTCTTTGTTCTTAAGAGGATCACAAGTATCCCTAAGGATTACTCTAACAGAATTATATAGTTTTTTTAATAAGTATTCTTTAGGGATAACTGTGGATCTCAAATTGTAGCTACGCTCAAGCTAGTCCTTAATAGTGATAAAATCCTCTAAGATATAGCCTAACATGTGGTGGTAGGGGAAATAGCTAGAATCATCACTCTTGCCCACTTCCTCCGGCCTCTTAGGCTTTGGTAACTGAAAGTCAAGTTTCTTTACGAGATTCTTAAAGATTATCCTAGAATATGGCATGTTCAATCTATCGATAAGAGTAGAAAGTAGCACGGTGATGGATATGAATCCTTAGGTAAAACTGAGGGTGGTGGAAATGGTAGTTGTGGTGGCTGCGGTGGCCGGTATGATGGCCGAGGTGGTGGAAGAGGAGGCAGAAAAAGAGGCTGCTGAGCTCATAGTCTCTCATACTGAACTCTGGTTGGTTGCTTCCCTCTATCCATTGACACAATTGTCCCTAGCTTCTTCTCAAACACCTTATGCGGCTTGGGCCTAGATGATTGGTCGAGAAAGGTTTGGCTTTCTCTTATAGGCTAATCGCCTTGTTGATTAATTTCTCAAATGTTTTGATGGTAAAGTCCTTAGGCATAAAGCCGACTTGGCCATGGATATTCTTGAGAAGAATCTCAATGGCATGCTATTTAAACAGTTGTGGTTCACATTTCATGCTCGGGTTAGCTAATCAACAAGGAACTCGTTGAGTTTACGCTTCTCTACATTGATGTCACACCTGTCACTCTGAGCTCAACAAACCTCTTGATGAAGAGGTGTCCAACTCGACAAAGTCTTCATTGAATTGGGGTTTGGCATACCAATCAAATGCAACACCTGCCAGACTGCTAACGAAAAGGCGGAAGAGGAGTGCATTGTTGGCACCGGTGTTGCAAAAGTTGGCTCTAAAGTTTGCAATGTGTTATCGTGGACTCCTAATGGCATCAAAGATCTTGAAGGAGGGTGGCACAAACCCTAAATATAATAAAAACTAAATAAAAACCTAAACCTAAAAAATAAACCTAAAAGTAAAACCTAAAAATAAATAAAAAATAAAACCTAAACACTAAACTAAAATAAAAAACCTAAATCTATAAAAAATAAAATAAAATAAACATAAACCTAATCTAAATAAAACTAACTAAAAAAATAAAACCTAAACCTAAGCTAAAATAAACTAAACCTAAACTAAACTAAAAAAATAAAATAAACAAAATAAACTAAACCTAAACTAAAAAAACAAAATAAATCTAAAATAAAAAACCTAAAACCTAAACCAAAAAATAAAATAAAAATAAAACCTAAACATATACTAAAAATAAAATAAAACCTAAACCTAAAAATAAAATAAAAAAAACTAAACATAAACTAAACTTAAACTAAAATAATAAAATAATAAAAAACTTAAACTAAAAAATAAACATAAAATAAATAAACTAAATTAATAAATAAAATAAACTAAATAAAAAAATAAACTAAATAAACCTAACTTTGTTGGTTTGCTTAATTTTAAAAAAAATACCCTAAAATAAACCAAACCACAAAACTACTCTGGGCCATAGGCCTACAAACACTAAACCCTAAACCCTGGGCCACTGGGCCCTGACCCAGGCCCTCTAGGCCCCATCTGATCCTAAACTACCCACATCTACCCTACCACTGAGCCTAAAATCCACAGGCCATGATCCTGGGCCCAACCCAGGCCCTAACTCTAAGGCACGGACTCAGGCCCTAAACCTTACCTGGGCTTCCACAGGCCCTAAATCCAGGCCCTCCTACTAAACTAACTAAACTGAGCCTACATCCTAAATAAATATAAACCTCCTAAATAAATGATGAGATGATAAAATCTAGACCTAAACCTAAAATAATAAAATAAACTAATAAAATAAAATAAAACTAAATAAACATAAAGCTAAAAAACATAAAATTAAACCTAAAATAAATGGGACCCATGCCTACTAAAATAAAACTAAACCTAAATAAAATAAAAAAACAACCTAAACTAAAATAAACTAAACTAAATAAATAAAACCTAAACATAAACCTAAAATACTAAACATAAAAATTAAATAAAATAAAATAAAAAACAAACCTAAACTAAACTAAAACATAAACTAAAATAAACCTAAAATAAAACAAACCAAACCCTAAAAACCTAAAAGAAGCTAAAAGCTAAACCTAAAATAAAAATAAATAAAATAAATAAAACCAAACAAAATAAAGAAAATAAAATAAAATATAAACTTAACTAAACCTAAACCAAACTTAAACAAAGAGATAAAAAATTAAACTAAACTAAAATAAAATAAATAAAATATAAACTAAAAAAATAAAACTTAAAATAAAGTAAAAAAACTAAACCTAAAATAAAGAAAATAAAAAATAAAATAAAATAAAACTAAATAAAACCTAAAAAAATAAACCTAAAAAAATAAAACCTAAAATAATAAAATAACTACAAACTAAAAAAAAAAACTAAAATAAAATAAAATAAATAAAAACTATGATAAAAATAAAATAAATAAAACAAAACTAAATAAACTAAACTAAACCTAAAAAACAAAATAATAAAATAAAATAAACTAAAATATGTAAAAAATAAAATAATGAAAAAATAAACCTAAAATAAAACTTAAAACCTCTCTAAAAATAAAATAAAACCTAAACTAAACCTAAAATAAAATATAAAACCTAAAACTAAAATAAAATAAAATAAAACTAAACTAAAAAATAAATCTACTAAACATACACACAAAATAAACTAAATTAATAAACCTAAAATAAATAAACTAAACTAAATAAAATAAAATAATCCTAAATAAAAAATAAAAAATAAAAAATAAAATAAAAAAAATAAATAAAATGTAAATAAACTAAACCTATATGCTTAATTGAAAAAAATGATAAATAATTTTAAAACCAATTAAAAAAAAATCCAAATCATGAAACTAAAACCTAAACAAACCCTGACCCATGAGCCCTAAACCTAAAACCCTCTGCCTGTAACAAATCCCTAAAATCTACCAACCAACCTCCACAATTCAAAACCCCCAAACTCTAAAACCTATCCCTAAACCACAAAACCTAAACTAAATAAACTAAATAAAACCTAAAATAAATAAAAAACCAAAACATAAATAAATAAAATAAAATAATAAATACCTAAACTAAAACTTAAACTACTATAAACATAAACTAATCCTAAAATATAATAAAATAAATAATAAAATAAAATAAAATAAAATACCAAACTAAACTAAAATAAAATAAACTTAAAATAAAATAAAATAATAAAATAAACAAATAAATAAAATAAACTAAAATAAAACTAATAAAAAAACCTAAATAAACCTAAAATTAATAAAAAATAAAACCTAAAATAAATAAAAATAAAAAAAAAAACTAAAACAAAATCTAAACCCTAAACTAAATATAATAAAATAAAATAAAATAAATAACCTAAGTAAACCTATTAAAACCAAAACCTAAACCTAAAATAAAAAAAATAAACCTAAACCTAAACCAAAAATTAAACTAAAATAAAATAAAATAACTAAATTAACATAAACCTAAACTAAAAAAATAAACTAAAATAAATAAAATAAAATAAATAATCCAAAAATAAAATAAAATATAAAACTAAATAGATTAATTAAAATTCTTAAACCAAATCCTATGAGCTAAATCCAAAACCTAAACTAACTGAGCCACAAGCATAACATATACTACCTGCTGACCACAAACTACCCTAAAAACCTAAAAGACCTAAACCTAAGAACCCAAAATAAATACTAAATAAAATAAACCTAAACCAAACCCAGGCCCTAAACTAACTGACCCTAAAACTAAACCCTAGGCCCTAAACCTAAACCCTAAAGCCTAAACCAGGCCAAACCCTGACCCCAAACTGAGCCAACCTAAATAAAATAAGAAACCTAAAAAATAAAACCTAAAAACTAAAATAAATAATAAATAAAATTAAAACCTAAAATAAAAAATAAAATAAAATAAAACCTAAACTAAAACCTAAAACCTAAAATAAAATAAAATAAAATAAAATAAAAATAAAATAAAATAAAGAAAACTAAACAAATAAATAAATAAAATAAACATAAGGATAAAAATAATAAAATATAAACTAAATGTAAAATAAAATAAAATAAATTATAAAATAAAATTAAAACTAAATTAAAACCTAAACCTAAAAATAAACCTAAAATAAAACTCAAAATAAATTAAAAAAATAAAATGTAAACCCTAAACTAAAATAAAAACTTAAACTAAAATTAAAATAAACTAAAACAAAATAAAATAAACCTAAACTGAAACTAAATTAAACTAAACTAAAATAAATAAAACCTAAATCTATGCTTAAAATTAAACCTAAACTAAATAAATTATAATAAACTAAAGTAAACCTAAACCAAATCTAAAATAAAAACCTAAAAATAAACCTAAATAACCTAAAACCTAACTAAAATAAAATAAAACCAAAAAACATAAATAAATAAAACTAAACCTAAAAAAATTAAAATAAAACTCAACTAAAATAAAAGACCAAACCTAAACCTAAAAAAATAAACTAAAATAGAAAACTAAAATAAATAAACTAAACTAAAAATAAAAAAAAACTAAACCTAAATAAAATAAATAAAATAAACTAATAAATAAAAATAAACAAATAAACCTAAACTACTTAATTAAAACCTAAAACCCTAAATCCTAAACCCTAATCCTAAACCATAAAACTAACACCCTACTTAAACCTTCCCATAACCCTACAAAACCCTAAACCTCTAAACCTAAACCCCACCTAAATAAACCCCAAATAAATTTAAAAGTAAACTTAAACCCCAAAATCTAATAAAGCAAAACCTAAACCTAAACCTTAAGAATTGGCATAACCATGATAGTAGGAACATCACCGTCAACAAGACTCAGTCTAGATCTAGCGGTGGAGGTGAAGGGGGAGGCGGCGGTTATCGTAGTGGTGGTGGGAGATCTGGAGGTGCTGGTGGATATGGAGGTGGTGGTCGGAGCAGTGGTGGTTATGGAGGCAAGAGGAGTGACAAAGGTTACAACCGTGGTGGTGGCAGGGGGAGAGATCGGGGATATGATGGTGGATCCTACTACTCAAGAGGATGAGAGGGTTCTGATGGGAACTAGAGAAATCGAAGAACGATCGATATGATCTGCTACATATGAAACTGTTTCTTTATAGTAGAGAAGGTTTTAGTTAACCAGGGTTTTGATTTGCTCTATGCGTGCTCATTTTTTATCTATGTCATTGCTTGTGTCCTAGAAAACTTGGTTTGTTACTTGACTGATGAAATTTAAAAGATGAAATGTTGGATCTGAATTTCTTCTCTATTAAAAAAACTAGAAACTCTAAACCCTAAGCTAAACCTGAACACTATACCTAAAACCTAAACCATAAACCTTA
The DNA here is from genome assembly GCA_021442155.1 of Cymbidium sinense. NCBI lineage: Eukaryota > Viridiplantae > Streptophyta > Magnoliopsida > Asparagales > Orchidaceae > Cymbidium > Cymbidium sinense. The sequence continues at coordinate 190,232 of JAKCPB010000933.1, forward strand.
AACCCTAAATGCATAAACCCTAAACTCTAAACCCTAAATTCTACACCCTAAGCCTTAAACCTTAAACCCCATACCCTAAACCCTAATACTAAACCCTAAAACCTAAACCCTAAACCCTAAATAAACTAAAGTAACTAAATAAATTAAAATAAACTAAACCCTAAAATCTAATAAACTTAAACTAAACCTAAACCCTAAGAATGGGTAGAACACATGAACATCAATGTCAGCAGGCTTGTCAAGATTTGGTGGAGGCAAGGCAGACCTACATCAGATGGTGGTGGGGGGATGAGGTGTTCTGGATATGAAGGTGGTGGTTATAAAGCGATAGAGGTTATAGGTATAAAGATAGATATGATGGAGGATCCCACTACTCAAGAGGTCAGTTTATTTTGATGGGAACTGAGAAACTAAAGAATGAGATCGATCTAAATGGAACTATGTCTTTATAGAGTAATTCTAGTTATCTAGGGTTTTGATTTGCTCTTTACATGCTCATTTTGATATGTCATTTGTGTCTTAGAAAAGTTGGTGTGTTACTTTGTTGATGAAATTAAAAAAAAGAAATGTTGAATAAATTTGTTCTCTATTAAAAAACCCTAAACCTAAAAAACTAAACCTAGACCTAAAACTAAACCATAAACCTAAACCGTAAATCCTAAAAACCCTAAACATTAAAACCTAAACCCTAAACCCTAAACCTAAACCTAAACCTAAACCCTAAACCTAAACCTAAACCCTAAAAACTCTCTAAACTCAACCCTAACCCCACTAACTAAACCCAAATACACTCCTAAAGCTAAACCTAAATCTAAACTAAACCTAAACCTCATAAAATAAATCATAAATAAACTACTAACCAAAAACCATAAATAATAAAACTTAAATGACCTGATCCTACTGTAAATAAAAAAGATACCAAAATAAGATCTTTTACCTATAAAAGATAATACTATAAAATAATAAACCTATAACTAAACTAAGATAAACTTACTAAAAACTATAAAATAAATAAATAAACTAAATAAATAAAATAAACTAAATAAACCTAAACCTGCGGGTTTGTAATTTAAAAATCAAAACCCTAAATCTACTAAACTAAAATAACCCTAAATCCTAAAAAACTTAATCCTAAAACCTTACCCTAAAACTATAAAACCATAAACTAAACCCTAAACCCTCAAAACCCTAAACCTAAAGCCAAAACACTAAACCCTAAACCCTAAATACACTAAACCCTAAAATCCTCCATAACCTAAACCACAACCCTAAACTTTATCCCTAAACCTAAACCAGTAACTAAATAAATTAAAAATAAACTTAAACAATAAAACTTTAAATAAACCCTAGAATGGGAACCTTGTAGGAACATCACCCACCCTCAGTCTAGATAAGGATGGAGGCGGCAAATCATAGTGGTGGTGGATAGAGGTGGTGGATATGGGGGTGGTGAGTTGTGGGGTTATGGAGGCATGAGGAGGAGGTTATAATGGTGGTGGCGGAGGGATAGATAGGATATGATGGATCAAAGAGGTGGTTATGGGAATTAAAGAATGATAAGCATATGGAATTATGTCTTTGAGTAGAGGTTCTAGTTATCTAGGGTTTGATTTTTCTCTCATGCTTATTTTATCTATGTCATAAATATGTCTTAGAAAACTTGGTTTGTCACTTGATTGATGAAATCAAAAAGAAAAGTTAATCTTAATTTGTTCTCTAAAAAAAAGCAAAATCTAAACCAACTAAAACTTGAAAGACCTAAAACCTAAACCCTAAACTCTAAACCCTAAACCCTAAATAAACCTAAACCTAAACCCTAAACTCTAAAATAAATAAAATAAAACCTAAAACCTAAATAAAACCTAAATCTTAAACCCCAAACCCCAAACCAAAAAACTTAAACCACACTAAAATAAAAAAGGTAAAAATATAAACCTAAAGTAAATAAAACCTAAAAATAAAATAAATAAAAAACTAAAACCAAAATATAATTAATAAATAAAATAAAACCTAAACCTTAACATAAACCTAAACTTAAACCCAAAAACAAAATAAAATAAAAATAAAACTAAAACTAAAATAAAATAAATAAAACCTAAAAACTAAATAAAAATAAAACTAAATAAAATAAAAAAACTAAACCTAAAATCAAAGAAAATAAACTTAAAATAAAATAAAGAAAAAATTAAAACTAAAAAAAAATAAACCTAAAAATAAAACCTAAAAATAAATAAAAAATTAAACCTAAACCCTAAACTAAAAAAAAACTTAAACCAAAAATAAAAATAAAATAAACCTAAACCTAAACAAAAATAAACAAAACCAAAAAGAAATAAAACCTAAACATAAATAAATATAAACCAATCCATAAATATAATAATGAATAAACTAAAAATAAACCTAAACTAAATTAAAAATAAAACCTAAAAATAAACATAAAATAAAAACCTAAAACCTAAGCCTAAAAATATAAAATATAAAACTAAACCTAAACCTATAAATAAAAAATAAAACTTAAACCTAAAAAATAAAATAAAAATAGAACTAAACTAAAACAAAAAATGTAAACTAAAATAAATAAACCAAATTAAATAAAAATAAAAATAAACCTAAATAGAAATTAAAAAATAAAATAAACTAAATAAATTAAACCTATGAGTTTACTTAATTTAAAAAAATATATGAAAAATATATAAAAAAAATAAAACCACAAACCTAACCTTACATAAAACCTAAACCTAAAACCCAATCATAATCAAAACCTAAACCTAAACCATAAATCCTAAACCCTAAACTTAAACCTAAACCCTAAACACTAAACCCAAACCCCAACCATAAATAAAAAATTAAAAACTAAAAAACTAAAAAAAAAAAAATAAATAAAAACATAAACCTAAATTAAAAAAAAAATAAAATAAAATCTAAGCTAAAATAAACATAAAATAAATAAAATTAAAATTAAAACTAAAATAAAATAAAATAAATAAAACCCTAAACTAAACAAAAAAAATAAAATAAACCAAAAAATAAAAATTATAAATAAAATAAAAACTAAACATAAAATAAAAATAAAATAAAATAAAAACTAAATAAAAACCTAAACCTAAAAAATAAACCTAAAATAATAAAAAAAATAAAACCTAAACCCTAAACTAAAAAAAAAACTTAAACCTAAAATAAACAACATAAAATAAACCTAAATGTAAACTAAAATAAACTAAACTAAAATATAAAAAATCTAAATCTAATTTGAAATAAATAAAACCTAAACCCTAAACTAAATAAAATAAAATAAACTAAAAATAAAACCTAAAAATAAACCTCAAATAAAAACCTAAAACTTAAACCTAAAAAAATAAAACAAAAACCTAAATTTAAACCTAAAATAAATAATAAAACTTAAACCTAAAAAAAATGAAATAAAAATAAACTAAACTAATAAGAATAAACCTAAATAAACTAAAATAAAAAACTAAAACTAAAATAAATAAACTAAAATAAATAATAAATTAGATAAATAAAAAAAATAAATAAATAAAATAAAAAAAAATAAATAATCTAAAATAAATAATGGCAGAATGGCTCTATTGTGATCTTGCTACGATTGTCATTTTATCGAACTCGTTACCCACATCTATCTTTTGTGATGAGAGTTGGACTTCTAATGGTAGAATAGCTTCGGACCCATACATTATGGAGGAAGGAGTAGACTAAGTTGGAGTTCTCTATGTGGTGCGGTAGGCCAACAAGGCTTCAACTAACTACTTATGCAACCATCACTTATTGTTGTCGAGTGTCTTCTTTAGTATTTGGATAAAATATAATTCATTGAGGAACTCTGAACCTATATACAATATGGTTCCTAAAAAATTAGAGCATCTTTGTTGTCACCTCTCACGGCGAAATCACCTTCGCCCTTTTGGAAAAGTAGTCAGTACAGCTAAGTTGAACCGATGAACCATGGAAGAAGGTGGATCGATCGAAACTACTATGTCAGTACCTCAACACTCGAATGGCCATGAGGCTAATGTAGGATGTAGAATGTTGGGTGGTCGGTGTAGGACCACATCATGTATTTCACATTGGTGGCATCACCTAGCAGTATCCATGCAATCTTTGATCATCAAAAATAGTAGTATCCTAGTTTCTTGATCTTGGCTTTCATCTTCAAGCCAAATTAGTTGGCTCTAGATAATCCTAAGTGTACCTCAGTCACAATGTTATAGGCTTCATGCTTGTCTAGACAATGTAACCACATCTGATTGAAAGACTGTTGGTATAAGGCACCATCCACAAAAGCGTAGGAAAGTGCTCTTTGCTTCATCTGATTTGCTTGGGACTTTTCTTGAGGTAGTTCACCTTTATTTAGGTAATTCATGAATGGTTTCCTCCAATATAACTTCTCATCCTTCTTGGCAATGACAACCTGCACTTCAAGATAGTACTTTTTGATGAGTTCAATATCAATAAAAGATAAGACTTATCTATTTTGGACTTTTATTAATATGGACTCATCATCTAGACACATCAATTCTTTGGCAAGCTTGGCTAAAGCATACGCTATGGCGTTCTCTCCTCGAGGAATCTTATAAATGGTAACCTTTGGGATTTTAGACAATAACTCCATGGTGTACTTATGGTAGTGATGGAGCTTGGGCTTTATAACCTTATAGACCCAAGATTTGGTTGATAATTAGCTAAATCACGAAGATGTTGATGTTACGGATGCTTAGAGTAACGCTAACTCCATAATCGGTGCCTCATATTCACTTCATTTTGGTGCAAGGATTGGATAGATGATATGAGAATCTCATCACATCTCGGTGAGTTAAGAGAACTATTTCTACCCCACGCTTTCCGAATAGTAGATTGTGGTTCTTCTCCTCTTTGAGAAGTGCACCATCAAAGTACATCTCCCAGGTGAATGCTAATATCCCCAAGTTCATGATTTGTTCATCGACAAGATCATCACTAAGAGTCGATAAGAAGTGGGTGTCTTGAAACGCAGCTTATCCTTTCCTTTGCATAGAGGTGCGAAGGTAATGTCAAGCTAGAAGATCATGGACCGTCATGCCGGTATCAGATAGTGTCTATGTCATGGGATCTTGTGGATTAATACTAGAGATTAAGTTCACCTTATGAGGAAGCATGAAGTACTGTAGCTTTTGGGATTCAAAGATTAAAGCTAGGCAATGCTTCTTAATGGGTGGATAATTAGCCTCAGTAGGGATTAGAAGACAATTGATGTAGTAGAGTGCATTTTCCTTCCCTTTGTCATTGGCTTGGGCCAATAATGCACCAAGGAGTCTAACTCGTATAAAGTATGAAGCTTGCACGGATAGCTTTCGAAGGGATCATCATCATCATTAGGTAATGCTTGATGTCTTGAAGGCATGCTCACTTGTCATCCCACTTGAACTTGGGGTCCTTTTGACAAGTGCTCATAATGGTGACATCTTCACGATAGGTTTGATATAAAGCATCTTAGATATGCCCTTGGAATGATCTGAGTTGAGTTAAAGTTTTAGGGGGTGGCATTTTTGATATCGCCTTGATCTTCTTTATATTGATTTTAATTCCCCGGTGTTGGGCAGCAAACCCAAGGAATTTCCCTGAAGCAACTCCGAATGCACACTTTAGGGGGTTCATTTTGAGGTTAAATTGTCTTAACTATTGGAAAACTACTCTTAAGACAAAGAGATGGTCTTCCTTTTCTCTACTTTCGACTATAAGATCATCAGCATAGCACTCGACTTGATGATGAATGAGTTCATCGAAGATTCAAGTCTAAAATAAAATAAAAACTAAAACTAAAACCTAAATCTAAACCTAAAAATAATATCAAATAAACTAATTAAAATAAACTAATATAAAATAAATAAAAACCCTAACAAAACTAAAAAAATAAAATAAACCAAAGAATAAAAAACCTAGTTAAAATAAAATAAAAAACTGCAAAATAAAAATAAAGTAAACTAAAATAAACCTAAAATAAAAAAATAAAAACTAAATAAAAACCTAACCTTAAAAAAAAACCTAAAAATAAATACAAAATAAAACTTAAACCCTAAACTAAAAAAACCATAAACCTAAAATAAAAAAATCAACAAAATAAAATAAACGAGAACCTAAACTAAAATAAACTAAACTAAAATAAGTAAAACCTAAATTTAAACCTAAATAAAATAAAATAAAAATAAACCTAAACCTTAAGTATAAAAAAATCATAAAAATAAACCTAAAATAAAAGCCTAAAACCTAAACTTAAAAAAATAAAATAAAAAACTAAACCTAAACCTAAAATAAAAATAAACAAACTAAAAAAAATTGTAAAAATAAAAAAATATACCTAAAATATATAAAATATAAACTAAAATAAAATAAAATAAATAAATAATTAATAAATTTACTTAATAAAAAAGAAAACCCTAAACCCAAATAAAATCCTAAACCCTAAATGAAAAACTAAATACTAAACTAAAACCCAAAACAAAACCACAAATCTTAAACCACAAAATAAATACTAAATAAACTTAAACAAGTTTGCTTGGTTTAAAAAAAAAACCTAAAACCAAACCCACAAATCCCTAAACCCAGACCACACAAACCCTAAAAACCTAAAACCTAAGCGTAAACCACAACCCTAAACTAAACAAAACCACCATGAACCCTAAACCTAAAACCAAAACCTAACCACAAACCCTAAACCCAAACTAAAATAAAAAAAAATAAAATTTAAACCAAAATATAAACTAACTAAATCATAAAACAACTAAAATCATGGCGAGCCTTGACCCTAAACCCTGAACTAAATCAGAATGAGCCCTAAAAAACTGAAGCCTGACTAATCCAAAAATAAAAAAACCTACAAAACTAAATAAAGATAAAAGAGAAATAAATAAAAAAATTGGCCAAATAAAATTAAAAAAAATAAAATAAATAAAACACAAAAAATAAAAAAACCTAACTTAAACCTAAATCAAAAAAAAAACAAAAATAAAATAAAATTAAAAAACTAAAAAATAAAATAAAACCAAAACTAAACTAAAAATAAAAACCTAAATAATAAACTAAACCTAAAAATAATAATAAAATAAACCTAAATAAAACCAAATAAATCTAAACCTAAATAAAAACTAAACCAAAATAAATAAAAATAAAACTAAACTAAATAAAGGAAAACCTAAACCTAAAATAAAAATAAAACAAACCTAAACTAAAATAAACTAAACAAAAATAAATAAAAACTAAAACTAAATAAAATAAAATAAATTAAAATAAACTAAACTAAAAAAATAATAAAATAAACCAAAAGAAAATAAAAACCTAAATGTTAAAAAATAAAATAATAACCTAAACTAAACCACAAAATAAAATCACTTAAACCTATATAAATAAAACAAAACTAAAAAAAATATCTAAATAAAATAAAATAAATAAAATAAAAATAAACCTAAATAAAATAAAAAAATAAAAATAAAAAATAAATAAAATACACTAAAATTAACTAAATAAACCTAAACTAATTTAAAAAAAATAAAATTTAAAATTAAAAGAGTAAAAATAAAATCCTAAACTAAACTTTAAAAATAAAATAAAAACACTAAACACTAAACTAAAATAAATAAACCTATAATAAAATATAAACTAAACCCCAAATAAACCATAAATCATAAACTAATCCAAAACCTAAAGAATAAAAACCTAAAAACTAGCTAAATAAATAAAACCTAAAAAATAAAATAAATATAAAACATAACTTAAATAAAGTAATAAATAAAATAAAATAAAACCTCAACTAAAACTATAATAAATAAACCAAAAAATAAAATAAAACAAAAAATAAAAACTAAACTAAAATAAAATAAATAATAACCTAAACTAAATTAAAAATATAATAAAACTTAAAAATAAAAAACCTAACCAAAATAAAAACTAAACATAAAATAAAAATAAAATAAAATAAAAACTAAATAAAAACCTAAACTAAAAAAATACTTAAAAATAAATAAAAAATATAATCTAAACCCTAAACTTAAAAGAAAACCAAAACATAAAATAAACAAAATAAAATAAATATAAACCTAAACTAAAATTAACTAAACTAAAATAAATAAAACCTAAACCTAAACATAAAAATAAAATAAAATAAAAAATAGAAACTAAACAAAAATAGAATAAATAAGAACCTAAACTAAACTACAAAATAGAATAAAGCTAAAAATATAAAACCTAAATAAAATAAAATCTAAAGATAAAATAAAAATAAAATAAATCTAAAATAAAATAAAATAATAACTAAATAAAAACTTAAACCAAAAAAATAAACTTAAAAATAAATAAAAAATAAAATCTAAACACTAAACTTTAAAAAGGAAAACTAAAACCTAAATAAACAAAATAAAATAAATATAAAACTAAACTAAAATAAATAAACTAAAATAAATAAAACCTAAACTAAAATAATAAAATAAACCTAAACTAAATAAAATAAAATAAAATGAAATTAATAAACTAAAAATAAAACCTAAAAATGGACCTAAAATAAAAAACCAAAACTAAACCTAAAACTAAAATAAAACTAAACTAAACATAAAAAATAAAATAAAATAAAAATAAAACTAAACCAAAAAAAATAAAACCTAAACTTAAACCAAAATAAAACTAAAATAAAAAACATAAAAAATAAATAAATAAATAAAATAATAAAATAAACTTAAATAAAATAAACTAAATAAAAAATAAATAAATAAACTAAAGGTTTAAAAAAAATAACCACAGACCTAAATCCTAAATAACCCTAAATCCTACCACAAACCCTAAACTAAATAAAAAACCAACCTAAAAACCTAACTACCCACTGAGCCTGACCACAAAAACCACTATAACCCTCCACAAAACCCTGGGCCACTCTCCTGAGCCCTCCCTAAACCTCAAATCCCAGATCTTAGCTAACCACTGAGCCTCATAACACACCCAATAAATACTGACTTAAAATAAATAATAAACATAAAAAAAAAAATATAAATAAAAACTCTAAAAACTACTGATAATAATAATAAATAATATTATACTAAAATAAAATAAAATAAACCTACTAAACTAAATAAAAATAAAACTAAAATAAACCTAAAATAAATACAATAAAAACTAAAATAAACTAAATAAATAAAAATAAAACCTAAATAAAAAAACCTAAAATAAAAATAAAATAAACTAAACTAAAATAAAATAAACTAAAATAAAATAAATAAAATAAACTAAACAAAATATAAACTAAAACTAAAAATAAATAAAAATAACTAAAAATAAACTAAACCACAAAAATAATAAAATAAAATAAAAATAAAATCCTAAAACCCTAAAAACAAAAAAAAAAAATAAAACCTAAAAAATAAAAAATAAAACTAAAATAAAAAATAAAACCTAAAACCTAAATAAAAAATAAAATAAACTAAAAAAATATCTTAAACCAACTAAAAAATAAATAAAATAAAATAAAAAATAATAAACTAAATAAATAAAATAAAAATAAACCCAAAATAAAATAATAAATAATAAAATAAAAAATAAACTAAAACAAAACCTAAACTACTAATTACTAATTTAAAAATTAAAAAATTAAAATTTAAAATAAATAAAAAAATCCTAAACCTAAACTACTAAAAATAAATAAAACCCAAATAAAAAAACCCTAACTAAAATAATACTAAAAAACCTAAACCTGAAATAAACCAACTAAAATACAAAACCTAAACAAAAACCACAGAAAAACCAAAAATAAAAAATAAAATAAAAACTAAAGCAAATAAAATAATAAATAAAATAAATAAAACCTCATTAAACTAAACTAACTAAAATAATAAAAAATAAAATAAAATAAAATAAAACAAATGGAATAAAATAAAATAAAAATAAATAAAAAAAAAAAACTAATTAAAATTAAAAAAAAATGTAAAATAAAAAAAATAAAATAACCTAAAATAAAATAAAATAAAATAAAATAAAATAACCAAAAAATAAACTTAAAATAAATAAAATAAAAAACTAAACAAAATAAAATAAACTAAACCTAAACTAAATAAACTAAATAAAATAAATAAAAAAACTAAACTTAACTAAAATAAAATAAAATTAAAATAAACTAAAACTAAACTAAAAAATAAACTAAAATAAACCTAAATCTAAAAATAAATAACCTACTTCACTAAAAAAAATAAAAAAATACAAAACCTAAAATAATAAATAAACTAAGGTTAAAAAATAAACCTATAAATAAACTAATAAATAAATAAAAAATAACTAAAAAATAAAAACTAAACTTAAATAAAATAAAATAAATACTAAATAAAAAATACTAAATAAACTGGGTTTAAACCCTAAATCTAGATCTAAAACCCTAAATACACTACCATAAACCCTACTAATCTTTACCAAAAACTACAACTCTACCTGAGCCTAAACTATACTTACTCCACTGAGCCTAAACCCCAGGCAAAGACCCTGAGCCAAAAAACTGACTACCCAAACCACAGGCCAACCCCAAAACTAATAAGGCCACAGGCCCCCCAGGCCCAACCACTGAGCCACTCCTGACCTGGGCCCAAAACCTACAAACTAATAAAACCTGACTAAATAATAAAAAACCTATAAATAAAGATAATAATAAAATAAATAAAAAAACTAAACTTGGAAAAAAAATAAATAAATAAACTAAAATAAATAAATAACCTAAACTAATAAAATAAATAAACCTATAAACTAAATAAAATAAAATAAAACTAAATAAAACCTAAATAAAATAAAAATAAAGAAAAAAACCAAAATAAAATAAAATAAACCTAAACTAAAATAAACTAAACTAAAATTAATGACTAAAAAACATATATAACTAAACCTAAACTAAACTAGTAAATAAAATAAACTAAAAATAAATCTACTATCTAACATAAAACAAAATAAACCTAAAATAAACTTAAAACCTAAACCAAATATAAAATAAAACCTAAACCTAAACTAAAATAAAATAAAACCTAAATCTAAAAATAAATTAAAAATAAACTCAAAAATAAACCTAAAAAATAAACTAAAATCCTAAATATAAATAAACTAAACTAAATAAAGATAAAGATAAACCTAAAAATAAACTCACTATAAATAAAATAAACTAAACCTAAACTACTTACTTAATTTTTTTTAAAACCTAACTAAATCACTACCCAAACCCTAAACCCTACCCCACCCTAAACCTACCCTAATACAAGCCTCCTAAACCCTAAACCCTACCCTACCTAAACCCTAATCCCAAACCATCAAACCTCCACAACCACTAAACCACACCACTCCCTACTAACCTTAAACCTAAAACCTCCTAAACCTTAAACCACACACTAAACCCTAAACTAACCTAAACCCTAAACTAAGCTAAACCTTAAGAATGGGAAGAACTTTGATGGTGAACAATAGTCAACTAGGCTCTGGATCTGTGGAGGCAAAGGCAGAGGCGATGGTTACCATAGTGGTGGTGGGGGATCTAGAGGTGCTAGTGGATATAGGTGTGGTCAGTAGTGGTGGTTATGGATAAGGAGCTAGAGTTACATGGTGGTGTGGAGGGAGAGATGGGATATGATGGTGGATCCCACTACTCGAGGCGGTGGTGGTTTGATGGGAACTAAAAAGAATGTCGATCAATGCTACCTATGGAACTGTGACTTTATTATAAAGACACTTCTACTTATTTAGAGTTTTTGATTTTCTCTATGGGTGCTCATTTTTTTGTCTATGTCATTGCTTGTGTCGTAGAAACCTTGGGGTGCTACTTGGTTGATGGAATTGAAAAGAATATACGTTGAATATGAATTTATTCTCTGTTAAAAAAAATAATAAACCCTAGACTAAAACTTAAACCCTAAATTTAAAACAAAAACCCTTTCCCCTAAACCTAAATCTAAACCTTAAATACAAAACCCTAAACCATAAACCTAAACCCTAAAACCCTAAAATATTAACCATAAACTTTAAACCCTAAAACTGTAAACCTAAACCCAAACCATAAACTAAACCTAATAAAAACCCTAAACTAAACTGACCTTAAACCAACCTAAACCCTAAACTAAACCTTGAATAAAGATGTCATTAGGGTAGATCTAAAGAATGACCTAATCCTAAAATAGTTATGGTAGCTAAAGAAAATGTCTTCAAGAGACTTTCCCTTTACTATTAGAGATTTGAATAAACCTAACCCTAAATCATAATATAATATGTATATTATAGTATAATAGCATCATATCCTAGAGCATGTAATGTGTTTTGGATGTTATAAGATGTTTTGAAATGTTTTAGTATATTATGGTATTGTACCTATAGTCTATATTAATATAAATCATAAAATATATTTAATAAATTTGATGAAATTTGTTAAATTTGAAGTGAGTGGTTGTAGTACCAAAGGTGTGCTACCACTTGTAGTCTAAAAAAGTAAGTTTTTTATGTTCAAAATAAATATTATATGTTGTAGCATAGTATAACATCATATATCATAATATATTATTCTATGCATTTTAAATTCTTTTAGTATTTTACAATCATGCGGTCATACACTAGCATTATTTATAAAATGTTGATTTAGACTTTAAAATTGTGGAATTTGGACAAATTCATAATAGGTAGAGAAACATGGCATCATAATATTTTGTTTCAATTTAAAATATGTAAGTGATATGACTAAAATATATAGTTTTTATTATTTAGACTAATTTTATGATTTTTTTATCTTAACAATCCATTCGATGTGATATGCAATATAATATAATATAATATGTTATAGTGTATTATAATATAGGATGCCATAACATAGTTTAGCATCATGCATTATAGCATACTATTGTGTTTTACTACTTGTTATTTAGCATATTTTAGTTTGCTATAGTATGATGTAGTATACTTTATACTAGTACAATTCTTAAAGATATTGATTTATAGGCTAAGATGATGGGATTTGGCCAAATTTAAGGTAAGCTTTAAGGAACATCATTGGGGGTGTGCGATGGTGTGTCATTTAATCAAAAGAATGAAATTTTGCATCCAAAATAAATGTTCATTTTTCAACCAAATTTGATAAATATTTTGCTTAAAGTGATTAATTTTAAGGTGTAATGTAAGATAAAATATGATATCAGCATATTAAAATATATATAATTACATTATATAAAATATATATGTATATATATATATATATAATATATATATATATATATATGTGATGGTGTACTAAATGTTATTGTACATTTTAGTATGTTTTACTTCTGTTATAATATGTTGGGTCAAAACTCACAAAAATGCTAATTTAAAGGTTGATATGGAAGAATTTGGCCAAATTCATAGCACAAACCAAGAAGCAACACCAAAATTAAGCTATTTTGTAGCATTTCTAATAGAAAAATAACAATTTTACATCCAAAATGAACATTATTCATATTTTGAGAAAGTTTTGTTATTTGTTCCTTTTAAGTGATTCTAATGAGGTGTAAAGTTAGACAATATATTATATTATAGAAAATTATAATATAAAATCATATATTATAATATAATATAGTGTTAATTCACACTATAATATGTTAGCATGATATTGATTATTTAGTTTGAGCTTGCACCATCACAAATCATAAAATGTTAATTACAATGTTAAGATGATGTAATTTGAATGAATACATTATTAGGCTTTTGGTTGAAGTATTAAAGGTGTGCATAAGAGAAGAAATAAGATTTGAAGAGAATACCATGTCAAGGACATGGAGGAGATCTTGGGGATCACACATGCATTGGACATTACATGTGAGGGTTACATGATGAGGAATAGAAGAAGAAAATTTGAGGATAAGGTTTGAATTTGATTTGATTATGATTTTGCAAAAGATTTGTTGGGGATAAGAATCTATAATCCACAAGGATTAAGATGAATCAACTTTAATTTTTTTTATTTTAATTGATGTGGAGGCATATCACTAAAGATATGGGCTGAGTCATTTGGGGTTGGTATATGAAGCTTCCACTAGGGAAGCATGTTTGACTATTCATTGGGAATGGGATTTGAGTTTGATTTCATAGATTTATTTGGGGATGTATCCACAGGATAAGAGTTTGGTTGGATTTCTTTGATTTAGATTCTCTTGGGGAGTTGGTTTAATTTGGCTCCGAGGTTGGTTTGAATTAAATTTTTTGCATGAGTTATTTATATATGATTTGGGGCTCCACTAGGAGAAGGTGTGATTTAACTCTCTGGGAAAATCATTGGGTTTAATTTAAGTTAATGTATGGATCTTATGATGCGATGGACCCACAAGAAGGGGCTATATACTACCTCAGTTTACAAATCAAAAGATAGTCTACATGGGGTAGAGCTAGCCAACCTAAGGGTTTCCTTTTTATAATGGCTTAGAAAAAGGTGTAGCGACTTACATCTTCAAAGTGAGGAAAAATTGCTAGGGTGACTATTGGATGCACAATAAATTGAACGACTTAGGGTGACTACTAAGTGAATGTCATTGGGACTTATGTCAACTCAAAAGTAGTCGATTAATTTTATCTTAATTTCATGTGATTTGAAATGGTTTGTTTGGTTTAGTTCATTTTTTTGAATTAAGGGCATATCAGGGGATGAGCTTGATCAAATTTGATAGATTTAATTTATGGACCATGTCGGTGTGTGATGGACCCACTAAGATGGGGATCTATATTATTTTCTATCTGATTTATAATCAAGGGTTAGTCTTTGCCGTGGGGTAAAAGCCACAAGGGGTTTCCTTTCAGTGTGCAATGGTTGTGATAAGAAGAAGGCATAATAGACTTACATCTTCTAAAGCAGGAACAACCGTGGGTGACCTATTGGTAGCACAACAAATTGAACCGACTTAGGCGACTACTTGGTGAATGATCGAGACTTATATCAACTCAAGTAGTAAGGTGATTCCTATGGGAGTTTTTACATATTTCCTAAAGATAGGATACACTTGGGAAAAGGTGCAGCTAGGGTCCTCTAATCCACAAGTGAATATATATTTTGTTTATATGTTTTATGTGGACCTATTGGTGTGAGGGACCACCGAGAATGGGTTATGTCGCCTTGACATATCTGATTTATTAGACCAAGGAAGAATCACACATCCATAGGACATATTCTCCAATGGCGGTGGTTACTTGAAAGGGGAACCGTATGATAGTAATCTGGTAGTGTCTAAATGGGGTGCATAAGGATGTCATCCAAATATAGTGCCCATAGGGGAGGTCTTTGGAGTGTTATCACAGCCCTAGAAAGGAAAGCCTATATAGGTGTGGTGGCCAACTCAGGAGAAAGCATAACTACATCACCATGAGTGGTGTATCTAAGTGCGAGAACCAACCAACTAAGGTGTATATCAACATGAGTGGTGTATCCGTTAGAGAACCAACCAACCTAAGGTGCCCAGTCAATGGTGAAAGCATGTAGGCTTACAACTTTAGCGAATCAATCATTGAAATAGTATCATCGCAACATATGTTCTAATCTAGAGCCACTACTAAGTGGGAGCCAGGAAGGATTGGACCTAAACTTGAAGTAGTCAGGGAAGGAGACTAGGGGACTTATCTAAATGTCAAATATACTCACCATTAGTGCGAAGTCTAATCCAAGAACAAAGTATAGACTCACATCCTCTTAAATGAACCCAACATGAGGTAGCTTACGCATGTATGACTACCAAACAAAGAAGGTGCTCGTGTGTAGTGGCCAAGTAAGGAAAGAAAGTAGACTTACATCCTCCAAAGCAAGAAGACCACGGGGTGACACACTTCGTAGCATAGACCTAGAGCATCTTGAGTGAGTGCCATTGGGGCGATATCTCAACTTCAGTAGAGATAAAAGATATGTGTTTTTTATATGTTTATGTGTAGTTTGTGTTTGTCTTATGTGATGAAGGATGACTTGGGTTCTTTACACCTACCATAAACACATCATTGGATTCACAAACAAGAATACTTTCAACATGGAAGAGATTGATTTGAAATGTAATTTTCATTGATGATAATTATTTTCAAACATGATTTATAATATTTCTTTAAGTAGAGTTTATTGGTTGGAAGAATTGTATGCTCTCCCTTATGATTAATAAGCTGATAAGATCCTCTTTGGTAGGCCTTCTCTATGGAATAAGGGCATTCCCAAGTGGGTTCATATGTGCCTCCCATCTTATGACAAGAAATAATCGATCTCCTCATAACTAAAATAAGTGCTCCTACTTAAAAAGCTCTAGCACGGACCAACTTGTTGTGAGCTTGAATCATTTTAGCTTTGTACAACTTGAGCTTTTAGCATGAGCAAGCATCTCTCTCCTCCAAACCTTGAGCTCTTCTAACCCAGCTTGGCATTACGCTCTATTGTGATCTTGCTACCAACCATCCTTAGTGATGGGAGTTGGATTTATAATGGTAGAACAACTTGGTGAGTAGACTATTGAGTTCTATATGTGTGGTGGTAGGCCCAAGGCTTCAACTAACTTCTCATGCCTTGTCGCTTTTATTGTCGTGTCTTCTTTAGTATTTTGATGAGAGTTTTTTTATGGCTTGCTAAGCCATTTTCCCTAGTTGATGGTAGAATATCTCCAATCTATGTTGTGATTCTAGGGCAAGTTGTTGATCGTTGCTCTTGAATGAGTACCATTATTAGATATAATTCATCGAGGCACTCCAAACCTATATACGATATGGTTCCTAAAAAATAGGAGCACATGCTCATCTGTGACTTCTCTATGCAGAATCACCTTCGCCCATTTAGAAAAGTAGTCAATAGCAGCTAAGATGAACCGATGACCCTTGGAAGAAGGAGAATCAATCAGACCCACTATGTTGGTACTCGAATAATATGAGGCCAATGTAGGATGTAGAATGTTGGGTTGTTAGTGTAGGACCACACCGTGTATTTGATATTGGTGGCATTGCCTAATTCTATCCATGCAATCTTTGATCATCGATGACCGATTGGTATGATAGTCTCTTGATCTTGGCTTTCATCTTTGGAGCTTGGTTGGCTCAATATAATCACAGTGTACCTCGTCGCGATCTTTGCTTCATGCTTGCTAAATAACTTAACCACATATGATCGAAAGACCGTATATAGACACCATCCACAAGAGTGTAGGAAAGTGCTTTCTTTTCATCGATAGGCTTGGGACTTCTCTTTAGGTAGTTTGCCTTTATTTAGGTAATACATGAATGGTTGCCTCCAATCTAACTCCTCGTACTTCTTTGGAATGGAAAACCCCCCTTCAAGATAGTACTTTTTGATGAGTTCAATATCAATAAGGGATAAGATTTGTCTATATTGGACCTTTATTGATATCAACTCATCCTTTGGACAAGCCAACTCCTTGGCAAACTTGGCTAAAGCATACGCTATGATGTTCTCTCCTCGAGGAATCTTATAAATGGAACCTCTAAAATTTTGGGCAATAACTCTATGGTGTACTTGTGGTAGGGATGGAGCTTGGCTTCATAATATTATAGGACCCAATGATTTGGTTGATAACTAACTAAGAATCCCAAGATGTTGATGTTACGGATGCTTAGAGTAAACTCAGTCCAGTAATTAGAGCCTCATATTGGCTTCATTGTTGGTTCAAAGATTGGAGATGATATTAGAATCTCATCACATCACGATTGAGTTTAGAAAACTATTCCTTACCTTTCGGAATAATAGATTGTGGTTCTTCTCCTCTTTGAGAGGGCACCATCAAAGTACACCTCTAGCGGTGAATGCTAGTATCCCTAAGTTCATGATTTGTACATCGGAGATCATCACTAAGAAGAGAGTTAGGAAGTGGGTGCTAAGAAATCTCTAGTGCTTGTCCTTTCACCATGGAGGGTACAAGGTAATGTCAAATTGAGAGGATCATGGACCATTTTTTCAACCATCTAGATCGTCCATATACTATAGTGGATTGATCTAGAGATTAAGTTCACCTTATGAAAGCATGTAGTGGTGTAGCTTTTGGGATGCAAAGATTAAAGCTAGAAATGCTTCTTAATGGGTGGATAATTAGCCTCACGATTAGATGATGGTGAGGTAGAGTGCATTTTTTTCTCTTCATCGGGGGCTAATAAAGCACAAAGGGAGTCATAACACAGTGTATGAGTGGCTTACTTGGAATAGAGCTGCTAGAGCGTGTCAAGTAATGCTTGATGTCTTCAAAGACATGCTCATACTTGTCATCTACTTGAACTTGACATCCTTTTGATAAGTCAGAATGGCTAATATCTTCCGATAGGTTGGATATAAAGCTTGTTAGATATGCCAACCTTAGAATGATCGAGTTGAGTCAAACTTTTAGGGGTGGCATTTCTAATATCCTTGATCTTCTCTAGATCAATTTTGATTCGTTGGTGTGGGACAACAAACCCAAGGAATTTCCATGAAATATTCATACACTTGGGGGTTCATTTTGAGGTTAAATTATTTTAACTATTTGAAAACTACTCTCAAGTCAAAGAGATAGTCTTCTTTTCTCTACTTTTGAGCACAGATCATCAACATAGCACTGACTTGATGATGAATGAGTTCATCGAAGATTCAGTCATAACTCTTGGTATGTAGCACCAACATTTCTAGGGTTTGAAGGCATGACTTTATAACAATAGATTTCAATCGGGATTCTAAAAGCAATATTTCTTTCATCTTTAAGGGCCATCTTTATTTGGTTATATCAAGATGAGCCATCCATTAAAGAGAATACTGCATGTGATGAGGGAATGTCCACCGACTCAAGATTGGTAGTGGAACATCATCTTTTGGGCATGCCTTATTTAAATCCTTAAAATGATGCATATGTAAATTTAGCAATTCTTTTCTTAAGCGGGATGATCTTTGGCTAACCGTAGGTATTTTTCTTCTGGATGAAGCGGCATCAATTTCTTGACTTCAAAATGACACTTTGTTGTCTAATTTAGGAGCTTGCTTGATAGGGTTAGAAGTAAGCTCTATGGCTACTTTATGGACCTCTACGTCAGGAGCCAATCTAGACATCTCTTTATAACTCCATGCAAAATAGTCCTTAAACTCAGGCAATAGTTTAACTAAGTCATTAGTTTCAATTTCATTCAACAAAAAACTAATGTATGTAGGGCATGGATCTTCTTCAGTTCCAAAGTTAATTTCCTTGAGCTCGTTGATGGTTGACTTGAACTCTTCTTACAACTCTGATGGTGCATCATTAACTTCAAAATCATTTGAATCATCTGAAGTTTCTAAGAATAACTCCTCATATGATTTAATGTGATTTCAAAGGAACTTATCAGATTCCAAATGATTGGTGATGACTAGTAGTCGTCATCATCATTTGGACCACTCTTAGAATCTAGTCTAGTCTTGATTGAGAGCTTTTGCATTTGTTCTTCCATATTCTTTCAAGTAGTCGACGTGCTTTGACTAATTATGTGGGATTAACCCTTTCTTTACTAAATTATGAACACAAGGCAAGTACCAAACAAAAGTAATTCTATTAAATCTTTATATGAATCATCCTCAAGTTTTACATCAACTTCTTGACTTGAGGATTATGCTTCGAGAAAGAACCTATGAGTCTTCACCTATGGATGACCTAGGGCTTCCTTAACTATCAAACCCTCGGCTTTTTGAGAGGCAAGTGGGGTTAAGGCTAAGGTTCCCAACTGATGTCTAACTATTTCACATATAAAATTGGATACACTTATGCTTTACTTTGGAGCTCAGTCTTCATCGCTATCTGGCTCAAGTGTCACCTCTAAGAAAATCTACTGCTGAGAAGAGCTGGCTAGTGTGCAAACCATATAAGACTCATCCTATGAACTAGATTCTAAGTCTATATGGATGCAGGTGTACTCCTTGAAGTTGGGACATATCTTCTATTGGGTGGCCAATAATGAGGTTTTCCACCCCTTGGGGCCTCAGGCGGCCTCTTCCTCCACTGGTGGAGGTCGTCATCCTACCCATATGTTTGAATGGAGTGATGAATATGGGTGGAATCTAATGTCATGCTCCACTTCCTCCTCCAAGTCTATTTTTCTCCCTTTTATTTTCTTTCCCTTTTTCTTTTTCTCTTTCTTTTTCTTTTTCTTTTTTTTTTTTAAATTTTAAACTTTGGCCAAGTTCATGAGAATAGGCTTATTGATTTTGAGGGAGATCTCCTTTGACACAGTAGACGATCCCACCTCTCACAAACTTCATACACGATGTGGAAGGATGGAACTATGTTGTTCTCATGTATCCATGGTCTCCCAAGCAAAGCTTTGAAAGATGTATGAACTATATTTGTGAAACTTGGCTTTAGTCTTCCAATCATCTATCTCCAAGCAACACTATGGAGCCTAAGATCACTTTTGGAGTGATTCAATCTTCCCATCTTAGACTTAAGAGTCTTCTAGAACTAAGACTTTCAGTCATAAGACACTTCTAACAATTAGGTAAACACTTAACAGCTTAAAGACTTAGAAGGGTTAACCATATTAGGTTATGCCTTAGATTAGGATAATCCACCCCTACAACCTAAATCTAATCCATGTTCACCTTCTCAAACAAAACCTCAAGTTCAATTCAAACATCAAACTCAGATCCAAATCTAAAGCCAAATTCTAAAACCAAATGATTGAAGCCCATGATCAAATCCAAACTTGAAACCTTTCTAAGCCATATGACCTATCCCATGGACTTAGCCAAATCTTAATCCAAATCAATCCAAAATCAATTCATTTTCTCATAATCAATTTATATCTTCAATCATCTTTCTAAATAAAATCAAATTTACATTCAAATGATCAAAACCAAATCAAACTAAACCAAATTAAATCAAAACCCTTCTAAAACATATGACCTATCCCATGGACTTAATCAAATCTTAATCCAAATCAAGTCAAACTCAATTGATTTTCTCATAAATCAATCATATTTTCAATCATCTTCACAAATTTAAATGAAATATACATTTAAATCACCAAAACTAAATCAAACCAAATCAAAATCCAAACCTAAGCCATAAGACCCAACTCCATGGACTTAGCAAAATTCCTTCATTCCAAAACCCAAATTCAATTGATTTTCTCATTGATCATTCTTACCTTCAATCATATTCACAAATATAAATGAAATATACAATCATCAAGCCAAACCAAAATCAACCCAAGTCAAACCCAACTTAACCCTTTTGACTTGAAATGTTCAAATGAACTAAAACCCATTTGAACCCAAACCAATTGCTGAATTTGTATATCAATCCCAAATCCATAAATAAACTCAACTAAATCAAACTCAACCCAAATCAAGCCAATTAAACCCAATTGGTCCACTTGACCCAAAGTGGCCAATTTGACCTATTTAGCCAAGTTCTAATCCTACTCAAATTGGATTGAACAAGTCCATCAAAACCTCCCATCATGATTGTTGATCACCCTAGGTTGATCAATTATCATAAATTAGGTCAAACCAAGTCAACTTAGTCATTTGACCAAGTCAACCCCTTAACCCATATATGAACACAAACTTGTTGCAACCTAAGCCAAATCCCTTTAAACCAATGATTCATACTAAATCAAAATCAATATTTAAATATGACTTGACCTTCAATTGAGTCAAACCAAACCTAATTGCCCTCTTGACCAAAGTTGGTCCAAATTGACCTAAAAGACTAAATTGGGTTAAATCAAAATATAAACCAAATTGATTGCTAATAGCTCAAGTTCATTCCAAATTGATTATTGAACTTGAGCCATGATTGGACCTAATTGAACCCAATTGACTTAGCCAAATTGACCTAAAGGTTCAAGTTGGCCTAAATAAAACCAAATCCTAAATAATTGAAACCAAAGCCTACAATCAACTTCAATTGGTTAAACTAAACCACAACCCCAACTAGCTAACCCTAAACCACAAAACCTAAACCCTAAACCTAAAAACTAAACCACTAAACCCTAAACCACAACCCAAAAACTAAATCCACAAAACCATAAACCTAAAACTCTAAACCACAAACCTAAACCCTAAAAACCTAAACAAAATAAAACTTAAAAAATAAAACAACAAAATAAAAACCTAAAGATAAATAAAATAAAATAATAAAATAAAATAAAAACCTAGTTTAGAACCTAAACCTAAAAATAAACTAATAAAAACAAAATAAAATAAAATAAATAAAAACTTATACTAAATTAAATAATAAAATAAACCTGAATAAAAAACCTAAAATAAAATAAAAAAACTAAATGTAAAATAAAAATAAAATAAACCTAAAATAAAATAAAATAAAAAATAAATAAAAACCTAAACTAAAAAATAAACTTTAAAATAAAACCTAAAAATATATACAAAATAAAACCTAAACCCTAAAAAAAAAACTAAACCTAAAATAAAAATAAAATAAATAAAAATAAAATAAACCTAAACCTAAACTAAAATAAATAAAACCTAAACCTAAACCTAAACCTAAAATTAACTAAATTTAAACCTAAACATAAACTAAATAAACTAAAATAAACTAAAAATAAACTTAAACATAAACTAAAAAATAAAACCTAAAAATAAATCTAAAATAAAAACCTAAAATATAGACTAAAAAATAAAATAAAAAACTAAACCTAAAAATAAAAATAAAACTAAACCTAATAAAATAAAATAAAAAATAAACTAAAATAAATAAAAAATACCTAAACCTAATAAAATAAAATAAAATCTAAACTAAAATAAATATGCCTAAAATAAAGACTAAATAAAATAAAATAAATAAATTAAAATAAATAAACTTAAAATAAATTATAAACTACTCTGGTTGACTTAATTAAACCCAACTCAACTCCCTGGGCCTACTCTCCACTACCCAAACCTCCCCAGGCCACTGAGCCACACCAAAACCCTAAACTAAAAAACCACCTAAACTACTCCCTGGGCCTGGCCCTTCCTCCTAAACCACCCTAAACTCTAAACCCTAAACCATATTAACTAAATCATAAATTAACCTCCACACCCTCCAAGGCCCTGACCACTGAGCCACTACCACACCACTAAACCCACACCTAAATCTAAACCCTCCACCATAACCACTATAGGCCCATAAACCACAAACCTAAACCACACAAACTCTAAACTCTCTAAACCCAAACCTAAACAAACTAAAAAGTAACTAAATAAATTTAAAAAATAACCTAAACCTAAAGCCTAATAAACTAACAGAACCCTAGAATGCTCGAACCTTGGTGAACATCACCATCAAGGGCTCAATCTAGATGTGGCGGTGGAGGTGAAGAAAGTGGATTTATCGTAGTGGTGGTGGGGATCTGGAGAGTCTTGGTGGATATGGAGGTGGTGGTGAGCATGGTGGTTATGGAGGTGGGAGGAGGAGGTTACATTCATGTTGGTGGCGAGGGAGATCGGGGATATGATGGTGGATCCTACTGAGAGGTGTGGTTGATGGGAACTATGATCGATCTATTGCTTATGGAACTATGTCTTTATAATAGAGCGGTTCTAGTTATGGTTTTGATTTTCATGCATGCTCATTTTTTGTTTATGTCATCGCTTGGGTTATAGAAAACTTATGTGTTACTTGGTTGATGAAATCAAAAGATGAAATGTTGAATCAATTTGTTCTTTGTTTAAAATAAATAAAACCCTAAACCACGAACTAAAATTTGAACCCTAAACCTAAAGCCTAAACCCTAAACCAAAAAAAATAAAATAATAAAAAAAATTAAAAAACCCTAAAACCTAAACCCAAAAACAAACCCAACCCTATCTAAACCAACAACCCTAAACCAGACAAACCCAAAACTACCCTAAACCTAATCCTAAACCCTAAAACCTAAAAACTAATCTAAATGAAATAAAACCTAAAGATAAAATAAATAAAAAACATAAACCTAAATAAAATAAATAATAAATAAAATAAAACCTAAACCTAAAACTAAAACTAAAACTAATAAAAAAAAAATAAAAAAATAAAAACTAAATTAACAAAATAAATAAAACTTAAACTAAACTAAAAATAAAATAAACCTAAGATAAAACATAAATAAAAAAAACTAAAAAAATAAAATAATATAAACCTAAAATAAAATAAATAAAACTAAATAAAACCTAAAAATACATAAAATAAAACCTAAAATAAATAAAATTAAAAAAAACCTTAAACTAAAAAAAACTAAACAAATAAATAAAATAAAATAAATAAAAGCTAAAATAAAATAAATAACTAAACCTAAACATAAATAAAGTAAACCTAAAATAAATAAAATAAAATAAATAAAAATAAACCTAAAACTAAAAAATAAAACCAAAAAAAATAAACCTAAAAATAATAAAAAAACCTAAACATAAAATAAAAAAAAATAAACTAAAACCTAAAATAAATTAAAATAAAGAAAAAATAATCATAAACCTAAACCTAAACCTAAAATACTAAAATTGAAAACCTAAACTAAAATTAATAAACCAAAATAAAATAAAAATAAAAATAAAATGATAAAAAAATAAAAAAATAAAATAAATATTAAAAAAAATAAAACTAGTTTATCTAATTTTTTTTTAAAAGAACCACAAACCTTAAACCCTGAGAAACCCTAAAAAGAGCTTAAACCTAGGCCTTAGGCCCTAGGCCCAGGCTAAAAGCTCCACTGAACTACTAGCCACTGGCTACCCACTCCAACCTGGGCCACACTAAACACTGGGCCCTCCAGGCCACAGGCCTGGGCCCTGACCCTAGGCCCCACCTGACACCAGGCCTACTGAACCCTGGGCCAGCCCAGGCTGACCTGAGCCACAGGCTAAACCACATTAGGCCACTGAGCTGACCTGCCTGAGCCCTCACCCAGGCCATAGGCCACAAGATCTGACCCTGATACCAGGCCCTGAGCCTGGCTTACCCTAAACCTAAACTAAAATAAAACTAAAGTAAATAACCAAAGATAAATAAAAATCTACCACAAATAATAATAAATAAAACCTACTAACCTAAAACCTAAATAAATAAAACAAAATTAAAATAATAAAATAAAATAAATAAAAACCTAAACTAAATAAAAAATAAAATAAACTAAATAAAAAAACCTAAATAAAATAAAAAAACTAAAGTAAAATAAAATAAGTAACCTAAAATAAAATAAAATAAAACTAAATAAAAAACCTAAACCTAAAAAATAAAACAAAAAAATAAATAAAAATAAAACCCAAACCCTAAACCAAAAAAAAAAACTAAACCCAAATAAAATAAAATAAAACAAAATAAAATAAACACAAACTAAATAAATAAATAAAAAAACCTAAAATAAACTAAACCTAAACTAAACTAAAACAAAATAAAATAAACAAAATAAACTTAACTAAACTAAAAAAAATAAATGTAAGAATAAAATTAAAATAAAAACCTAAAACCTCAATGCTAAAAACACTAAAAATCTAAAATTAAACCTAAACTAAATAAACTAAAAATAAAAAAATAAAAAACCTAAGAAAAAATAAAATGAAATAAATGAATAAAATAAAATAAATAAAATAAAAAACTAATTAAAAACTAAACAAAATATAAACCTAAAATAAAACATAAAAATAAATATAAAAGAAAACCAAAACCAAACTAAAAGAAACCTAAACTATAATAAAATAAAATAAATAAACCTAAACAAAATAAAATAAAATAAAACCTAAACTACTAAATAAACTAAACCTAAACCTAAACTAAATAAAATAAAATAAACTAAAATAAACTACTACTAAAAAATAAAACCAAAAATAAACCTAAAATAAAACATAAAACCTAAACCTAAAAATAAAATAAAAACCTAAACCTAAAAAATAAAATAAAACCTAAACCTAAAAAATAAAATGAAAAAAACTAAATTAAAAAATAACCTATAAAACTAAAAAAAACTAAAATAAATAAAATAAATAAATAAAAAATAAATTAAATAAAAATAAAAATAAACTAAATAAAAATAAAAATAAAATAAAATTAAAATAAAATAAAAAATAAAACTAAATTAACTTTAAAAAAAACCTAAACCTGATCTGATAAACCCTAACTGATCTAAAGGCTGAGCTACCTAAGGCCCTGAGCCTGACCCTGAGCCAGGCCATAGGCCCTGGCCTAGGCCACCCCAAGACCCTGAGCCCTGGCCCAACCTGAGCCACACAACCCAGGCCACTGAGCCACCTCCACCTAATACAGGCCCACCCAGGCCCTAAATACAGGCCCTAACCTAACCCTGAATAAACTGAGCCAACCACTGAGCCCAAACTAAGGCCCTGGCCCTAGGCCCTGAAAGCCCTAAACCTGAAACTGGGACCTGGGCCCACAGATCACTTTAACCAAACCTGAGGCTAAACCCTCCTGAAACTGATCTGATGACACTGGGCCACTGGGCCTGGGCTGCACAAACCTGGGCCACTGGGCCACTGGAGCCAGCCACTAATGACCTCTAAACTCTACCACTGAGCCACTGGGCCAAGGCCCTAATACTGACCCTACTGAGCCCTGGGCCCTACTGGGCCCTGTCTGACTGAGGCCCAATGGGCCACTGGGCTACCTGATAGACTACCAAGAATACTTAACTAATATAAATAAAATAATAAACCTAAACTGACCTAAACTAAACCTAAAATAAAATAAGATAAAATAAAATAAACTAAAGATAAAATAAATAAAATAAACTAAATAAAAATAAAATAAATGAATAAAAAAAAATAAAATAAAACAAAACTTAAAATAAAAAAAATAAAATAAAAATAAATAAAATAAAATAAAACAAAACCTAAAAAAAAATAAAACCTAAAATAAATAAAATAAATAAACTCTAAAAAATAAAAATAAAATAAAATAAAATAAATAAAATAAAATAAACTACCTAAACTAAAATAAATAAAAAAACTTAAATAAACCCAACTAAACTAAATAAAAAATAAAATAAACTAAAATAAACTAACTAAACTAAAAAATCAAACTAAAATAAAACTAAAACCTAAACCTAAAAACTAAAACTAAAAATAAAAACATTAACCTAAATTAAATAAAACCAAAACAAAAATTAATAAAAAAACCTAAACAAAAATAAAATGAAAAAGTAAATAAAATAAAAGCATAAACTAAAACCTAAACCTAAACCTAAAAAAAGTAAAATAAAAAAATTAAAATTAAAATAAAATATAATAAATAAAAATCTAAACTAAAATAAAAATAAATAAATAAAACCTGAATAAAATAGAAACTAAACCTAAAATAAAAATAAAATAAACATAAAATAAAATAAAATAAAAACTAAATAAAAACTTAAACTAAAAAATAAATAAAAATAAAACCTAAACCTAAACTTAAAAAAAGATAAAAAAAAAAAAAATAAAATAAACTAAACTAAACTAAGATAAACTAAACTAAAATTGATAAAATATAAACTAAACCTAAAATAAATAAAATAAAATAAATAAATAAACCAAAACCAAAACTAAGAAGAATACCAAAATAAACCAAAATAAAAACCTAAAACCTAAACCTAAAAAATAAAATAAAAAATTAAACTAAACCTAAAGTAAAAAATAAAACCTAAACCTAAAAATAAAAAATAAAATATAATTAAAATAAAATAAACATAAACTAAACCTAAAAAATAAACTAAAATAAATAAACCTAAAGAAATAAACTAAACTAAATAAAAATAAAAATAAACCTAAATAATGAAAAATAAAATAAACTAAAGTAAATATAAAATAAACTAAATTAACTAAATAAACCTAAACCTAAGTTTACTTAATTTTAAAAAAAATGAAAAAATAAAAATAAATTAAAAAATCTTAAACCCTAAACCCTAAACTCAATCTAAACCTAAACTCAACCCTCCTCCCCAAGTGTTCTCTGGTTATGGAAATTTTCAAATCCCTTTGGTATTGGGGTTTTCTATGTCTTTGGCCGATTTTGATTGATTTCAAAGGCTTGAATGGACATCTAGCCATTTGCATGATGTTTTATCATTGACCATGGTTTGTGAGTTCTATTCCTTGGGTTCCACCTCAAAATATGGAAGTTTTCTAGGGCATCGACATTTTGGGGATTGGTATAATGTTGCATCTTCTACTAAATCTTTTAAGGAAGTGCTCTCTAAGATTTCTCCCTATTGATTGGTTAATCTCATTTTGATGTCTTTTAGAGGTTTTGGCCATAATGTGCTCTGATGTGGATGTTGAAAAGTTGGAAAAACCCTTTGAATTTTCTCTTGTCGATAAATTTGCTTTGCGTCATCCAAATTTGGATAAGATCTGCTCTTTTTTCCATAATCTCAAGCTTATGGGTGCCTTTTCAGTTGGTCTTATTGACCCTCGGCATATCCTGATTCAACTTTCTAATGATCTGGATTATTCATGTGTTTTTTCGTGTCATTCTTAGTTCATATTTAATTGTCAAATGTGTTTGCTGAAGTGGTCACCCCTTTTTGACATTAAGAAGGAATATGCTATTATCTCTATATGGTTATCTCTTCCTAATATGCGCATTCATTTTGTTTCCCATCATGTGCTTTTTGCTATCAGGGCTTTATTTTGCCAGCCTTTGTAACTCGACCAAGTGACCACTGAACGATCTCACCCTTTTGTGGCTCAGATCCTCATGGAATTAGACATAACTAAAAAATACCCTAAGTAAGTTTGGATTGGCTCAAAAATATGGGTATTCACAAAAGGTTGAATTGGAGAACCTTCTAATTTTTTTCACTATAAAATACATGGTCATGATAATTCAATGTTTTATTCTCCATCCCACTTAAAAAAGAATTCCTCTAAGGAAAATGTTGTCTCTACCCATAAGCCAATTCCTACTTATGTTCAAAATGCCTCATATCCTAAGGATGGTATGAAGGCTATTGTTGAGGTTGATTCCTTGGATATTAGGGTTAATCCTGTTGAACATGTTTTAGCTTCTAAGGTTGGTAGGGATTTGACCAATATTCAAAATGGGAAAGATGATTTACCTTTATTCCTCCTTTGAATTTGAATATTTCTAATGTGGAGAATAATAAATTATATAAGTTATTAGAAGATGATTCTATTTCTTTTAATTCTATTCCTACATCTATGCTGGCTTTGTTCAATGAAAATGAAGCATTTAATAAGGATTTAAATGATGTCGAGCATGTTGGAAACATTTCTGATCTAGATTTTACTACTTGTGCTTTAAATTATTCTAAATCATCACCCTCTCTCAATTTTAATCTTGATATTCATGTTAATCCTACTTTTCAACTAAATATGGATTTGAAAGAAGGTGAACTTCACTCCAAACACTTGGAGATTTCTCTTAAATCTATGACAATGTTACTAAATCTTACTCGGATGAAGACTCTAGGGGAAAAGAAAATGGCTTCCAAACTTATCATGCTAAAAAAAAAATGTTAAAAATTTCCCTCCCAAATTGTCCAAAAACACTAGATCTGTTGTGGCCTCTCACTCCTCTCTTAATAACCTTTGCTTAACCCCTTTTTTATTTTCCTTATGTTTAATTTTCTTGTTCAGAATGTTAGAGGGATCGGTACCCTCTCTATTCATAATCATATTAGAAATCTTTGTCACATTCATAATATTTCTCTTCTTAATATTCCAGAGCCTCTTATTCATGCTAATAAAATTAACCATGTTCCTAGAATAATCGATTTCAATAAATTTTTCTCTAATGTTAGTAATAAGTTTTGGTGTTTTTGGAATAATTTTGTTGAGGTCTATATTCTTGATGACTTCATCAAGTTGTTAATGTTCAAATCTCTTATGGTGATTATTATGTTTTGGGCTCTTTTGTTTATGCATGTTGTTATAGATCTGGTAGAAATCTTCTTTAGGATAATTTAAGGAATTTTGTTACCTCTGTCAACAAACCTTGGTTTGTTGGTGGTGATTTCAACACCATTTTATTCTCTTCTAAATGAAGTGTTGGTTGCTCTCCTAATATTTATTCCATGGAAGATTTCTACAATATGATCCTTGATTATAATTTAATTGATATTGGCTTTAAGGGCTCTAATTATACTTGGCAAAACTCTAGACTTTGGCAAAGGTTGGACCAAATTCTTTTTAATAGTCATTGGATTACTTAATGGCCTATTACTTTGTTGACCATTTAAAGAACATTGTCAAATCATGCTTCTCTTTAGTTTCTACTAAAGATAATTCTAATAGACTAAAAACCTCTCTCCTTTTAGATTTCAAAACATGTGGATTCAACATATTAATTTTTTTAATGTTGTGGATAATAATTGGAATGCTCCTTTACATCCGATAATTGATTATGGGGATGAATAGACTTTGGTTTAAACTTAAAAGACTTAAACAAAAAAATTTGGTAGAACAAGCATTATTTTAAAACCCTAATATTAAAGATATGGAAAAATTGGTTTGTGATCTTGAAGTCTCTATTGTCGATCCTTCTAAGATTATAGACTTGGTAGGTGAAAGATAAACTTGTTAACTTCCAAAATATGGAAGAGACTTATTGGCAAAAAAGCTAGTAAACATATTATGGATGGTGATAGAATACTAAGTATTTCCATGCTTTGGTTAATAAAAGAGAGCTTTAAATAATACTCAAAAATTAAAAATGGTAATGGAGATTGGATTATGGAATATTAAGAAATTAAGTTATTAATTACTTTAGAAATATGCTTAATTAGAATTGCTCTTATGAAGCTATTTCTCAATCTTGATTCCTTTATTACTAATGATGATAATGATTTGCTTACCATTGTGTAATGAAGATGAAATTTACAAATTTCTAAATAGCATGAACATAGATTATGTTGGTCGGAGGGTTTCACTACTCAATTTTTTTAAATGTTGGTTTATAATTAAAAATGATTTGAGTGAGGTTGTGTTTGATTTTTTAATGGTAATCTTTTTCCTAGATATTTTTCTAGTACATCTATTATTCTCAAACCTAAAAGATAATCCAGTATTGGGTGATTTTAGACCTATTAGTCTTTGCACCTTCTTCAATAAGTTGATTTCCAATATTCTTACCAGACTTAGTCCTTTACATAATAGAATTATCTCTCTCAACCAAATTGGTTTTGTTAGAGGTAGATCCATTTCTAATAATATTTTACTTGCCCAAGAATTAATTCATGATCTTGATGCCAAGACTAGAGGTGGCAACATTCTTTTCAAATTAGATATTACCAAAGCCTTTGATAACATCTCTTGGGATTTCCTTTTCCATATTCAATTTATTTGGGTTTTTTATAAATTTATTTTTTTATTAAAATTGTATTAATAATGCAGGTTTTATTTTTTCTTAATGGGAAGCCTTGGGTTTCTTTCCCTCTTCCCATGGCTTGAGGGGATCCTTTATCTCTACTTTATTTATTATTGAGTACTAATCTAGGAGCATCAATGATTTTTCTTAAACAATCTAGTATGTACTACATAACTCTTGGTGGTCTTCTATTTTACATTTAAGTTTTGAGATGATTTCATTATTTTTTGCAATGCTTCTATTCATCACATCAAGCATCTCAAGTCTTTTTTAAATAAATTTGGTAGAGAAAGTGGCCTTTCTATCAATGATAACAAAAAATTTATCACTTTAGTATCTCCAATAATAAAATCAATCAAATCCGCATATCACTAATTTTAAACATCAACACTTACCTCTTAAGTACTAGGGTGCTTACTCTTTAAAGGCAAAATGTTCTCTTCTTGATGAGTTAATTCAAAAAATTTCAAATAAAATTTGTTTGGGAATTCCACTTTCCTTTGGTGGTAGGCTCACTATTCTTAAAGCACCCTCAACTCAATGCCTCTTTATTTGATTCAAACTATTATCCCACTAATGCTACACTTATCAAATTGATCATTTGCTTAACAAATTTTTTGGGGCTCCAATAATTCTACCAAAAGAATGCATTGGACATCTTGGCATAAATGTTGTGATCCTTTGGGAGAAGGTGCTCTTGGTTGTAAGCCTATTTATGAAGCTATCACTACCTTCTCTCATATAGCTCGGTGGAATTTTAGAAATAATGATAGCCTTTGGGCTAATTTTATGATGGAAAAATATTGCCAAGGTAAACACCCCTTAGCGTGCTTATAAAGTTGATGACTCTCCAATTTGGAAAAGGCTTTGCTCCATTAAATGGGTTCTTGAATCATTAATATCTTGGGTATTCTGTTCTTTATTCTTTTTAAGACAATTGGATTGTCAATGACTCTATTGACATTTATCTACCACTCTACTGTTGCTATCAAAGTTAATTTTTTTGGCTTAATAACAATTGGAATGAAAGCAAACTTGAGAATTATATCCCTATTTCTCTTTTGACAACTTTAGAAATATCCCCATTTCTTTTAGCAAACCTGACCAAATTCTTTTTAAGCATTCTTATAATGGTGACATTGTTCTTAAAGTGGTTTGGAATTTTATTAGAGATAATCAAAACCCCTCTAATGTTTTTTATTAAACTTTGGAACAATATCATTCCCATTTCCTATTCAATTTTAGCTTGGAGGATTTTGAATAACTTTATTCTGTGGACTCTTTGCCTTGGACTAAAGGGTTTTACTTAACTTCAAAGTGCTATTGTTGCTTTCATATTGGGTAAATCATGTTTTTTATCAATGGTGCTATTGCTTCTAAATTATGGTTTTGAGTATGATGATTTA